>JANHMN010000008.1:6140718-6184159 GCA_030674055.1 Rhabdomys pumilio
GTGTGTGTGTGTGTGTGTGTGTGTGTGTGTGTGTGTGTGTGTGTGTGACAAATGAGCATGACTATCTTGGCCCTTCTATATTGTTCATCAGTGTTGCTGTCTTACCTTCTTATCCCTTAAGTCCCTATGGTGAAGCTAACTTAATCCAGAGACAGCTGGCTTGTCTGTATTGTCCCGAGGCTACAGACAGGCTTGATACTATCAAAGATGGTGACCACCGGAGTAGGAACAGGGCAAATGTGCCACTTTTGTAATTCTACTATGGGGTACATTGACTTTCTAGGTATCAAGCCTCATTACTCATGAGGGAGTCGTAGCCCATCTTTAACCGATCTAGAGTCAGCCTCTCACCACACAAGGTGAGTGGGCGGAGAGAACTTGATGCAAAAATGGAAAGAGAAATCTGTTGATGCTCCAGGTCTAAAGATTCAGTTGGATCAGCCTCAGGTGGGGAGAGGTCTTCTATGTTGGATGGTAAGTAGCCTTCATGGCTAGGAAGGTAGTTCACTGGAGTGACTGCCAAGGGGCTGGTCAGGTTGCTCAGTTTTGAGTCAGGGTCCCTGCTTCCTAGCACCTTGTATAGATTCACTAGTTGTCTCGTCTCAGATGTGAGAGTTCCTGTAGCTTGTGGATTGGTGGCAATATATATTTTGTCTTCCTTGGAGGTAGAGTAACCTTGAAACCCTTGTCCTCTTTTGAAGCAATAGGGTTGTCTGACGACCGGGATCATTTGGTAGAGGACCTCATTGATGATCAGAGGCTCAGGCTCTTCAGGAGTGGGCCAGGCCATCAGGAGATTGTCCGTAGGTAGCTGGATCTTTTCCTGTGAGAAGAGTAGATGTGTAGGTTACTTTGACAGCCAGCTATTTCTCCAGGTTTCCAAAACCTCACAACCTGCCCTGCTTCAGTCTCAGGTGAGAAACTGGGCCTTTAAATTTTGGAGAGGCCAGAGCCAGATTTCAATCCCATTCCCAACCCCTACTCCCATCACTGCCATTCTCCAGCCAAGGACAGATTTACTGCTCAGCTTGACCTTCAGTCCACTTGCTTTTTCTTCTAGTAGCGAAGGCATGGAGGTGGAAAGAAAAAGCTTAGGGCAGTCTGGAGTGGGATGGAGTATTTTCCAGGTTGGGGGTGGTAGAGGGAAATTGTATGAAGCCTTCTGGTTTGTTGCCCTTTTGTTGAGAATCAATCAGACTTGGGTTTGTGCCGGATAATTTATGCATTTTACCACTGAATCACACCCCTAACCCTGTTAGTACTAGAAAAGAAAAGAAAAGAAAAGAAAAGAAAAGAAAAGAAAAGAAAAACAATAGGATTTAGTTAGAAACGGGAAAGACTACTGGTGGAGGGCTTTTATTAAAGACAGCATCATTGCTATGTAGCCCTGGCTAGTTTAAATCTCTACCTCCTGAGTGCTAGGATTAAAAATGTGATTAATGTGCACTATGAGGGTCCTTTGGGGGTATGCTAAGGGATTTGGGCTTTGATGGGATTACATGGTTTCAGGTTCTTGTCAGATTGGGCATTTATGAAAGACAACTTGAATAGCTTTTCTGTAACAGATTTCCATCTTTTTCCCCTTGGGCTAGTTTGGATAATTTATTACTTAGTTTTTCTGATTACTTTCTCAGGATCTCTTTGGTTACCCCCTCTATGATATCTTTTCCTTTCTAAGTTTACTGCCAGTTGCCAAATTGAAGTCTTTTTCACTTGGAACATTTCTTGTCGGCTTTACTTGAGTTCTTATATCCTAACACTCTTCCTGTGCCTGGGCTTTCCAAGGTAGAGCTCCATGCCATTAACACTTAACGCTTATATGAAGATTTCAACTCCTAGTCTACTGCATTTATCTACTGGTTTACCTCAGCATAGTTTCTTAGTGACAGTTTCATTGTGCTGAGCCACTATTTCTTATTGTACTCTACTCAGAGCAGCACAGGCACACCACTCATGAAGATATGCAGACATAACTGGGTGAATTCTTCAGACAAGTCCCAGCTTTGATATTCTTTGGCTGGGAAAAATTTGATCAACCTCTCTGCCTCTTTTGCTTTTTTTTTTTTTTTTTTTTTCATTAAATGACCAGTTGTACAAGAGAGTCTTGGTATAATTAGCCTCTAATATGGACAGCTTTGTTTTGGGCGTGACATGTCAAGAAATGAGTGATGGCACTGTCCACAAAGGGTTTCCATCCTTATTTTTAAAAAATGTCCGCTCTCCTGTGATCATTCTCAAGTTGGTCCTGGAATGTAGGTTGGTCTAGAATATGCATGGATGGCAGCTGTGCCAAAGCAAGACTACCGTGTGGGAAAGTGAGGCAGTAATGATAGGCTACTCCCCAGCACATTTTTGGAGCTGGCTTCTGGAAAGCCCCAGGGGAAGTTCCTTTAACCCAGGGCTGGGACATCATCTGCAAAGGTAGCTAGCATTCCAGTGATCCTCTTTGTAGTTATTTGTGCTGTAGGGCTGCTTCCAAACCTTCAACTATTATAGAGTTTTTTGTTTTTGTTTTAATATTTATTCCATGTATAAGAGTACACTGTCTCTGTCTTCAGACACACCAGAAGGGGGTATCAGATCCCCATTACAGATGGTTGTGAGCCGCCATGAGGTTGCTAGGAATTGAACTCAGGACCTCTGGAAGAGCAGTGTTCTTAACCACTGAGCCATCTCTCCAGCCCAGGCTATTATAATTATTTTATGTGTCAAAGTGTTCAGCCTGATATCTGTCTACTGCATGTATGAAGTGTGTGCAGAAGTCATCAGATTCTAGAGGTGGTCAGGAGCTACATTTTGGAGCTTGTAACAGTCCGCAGCACGCACATGCTCTAGCTAATCATTGACTCCAGCACAGAAAGGAAACTGAATTTTTTCACAATTCACTGATTATTTGTACAAAGTAATAAAAGTGCATAGTAAGAGGCTAAAAAGTATATGCAATACAGATGAAGAGGTTTCCTATTTTCAGCTTCTCTCCACAGGGAGCCACCATAATGGACATTTGATTCTGGCTGGGTTATGTAAAGACCATCTCCCTCATACCCAGGATCACTAGCTACATTAAGCAATTGTTATAAATTTTTTTTTGTGTGTGTGTGTGAGACATCTTATGGTAGCCCACACTGGTCCTCCTGCTTTAACCTCCCCAGTACAGAGATTATACACATAAACCTCTTCCCCCACACTTAGACATGGTCCAAAAAACCCTTTAAGCACAAAAAAAGGTGTCTTTCTGCATGTTTTACTTGTACTTATATTGTGGTGAATGTACTTCTGCCATGTTACTTGGCATTTGTTTATATGCCAATTTCAGTTACTCTGCTGTCTCTAAACCTTTGAGCATCTTGGCATTTCATCAAGGCTTGAAGAATCTCTGTTGTCTCTATTTCCCAGTCAGAGTTCATGGTTATAGCGTGAAGAGCAGTGCTTTTCACCCAGGAGAGGGCTTCCTCCCACTGCGATTTAGGCTTCTAAGCTTAAAACATTCTAATGTCAGGTTCAGTTGGTTCAAATCCTGGTACTTGAATCCATACTGGCAAGGCATCTATTAAGGCTTTGTGGCTTTCTGTTGTGTATTTCCACAGTACAATGTGTCTTTCCATAAACCATTGTGTCATCTCATGAGGGCTAGTATACTGATACCTCCCTAGTGAGCCTGTTCAGCTCAGTTATGGTCTACTAGGAAAACTGCTCATCTTGTGCTTAAAGGTCTGTTGTAAGGTAAAATGTCTTCATAAATTTAGGATCCATCATTAATCACTGACTAGTATTGGGCAAGTTATTTCGTCCTTCGTCTCAGTTTCTTCATCTGAAAAATGAGGATAACAGTATGACTTACAGCCGTCAATAAATTGTTAGTGCATGAAATTAAAAGTGCCTGCTACATAGAAAGTAGTATGTAGGTTATATTTAAACAGTATGTTAATGCACTATAATTATGTACTTAACAAGTACATAATAGATAGTATATTGTGACTGTATGTCTGTCATTGTCACCATTTTTGCTCTTGTTACTTAATGTGAACAAAAATCCCTTACTAGAAGTCTTTTCAAGTATGGTTGTTCTTGGGAGGAAAATGAAAACTGAAAAGAAATGGACATGGTGGATGATGCCATAATCCAAGCATGGGGAGTCTGAGGCATTTGGTATCTCTGAGTTTGAGGCCACCCAGAGCTACAGAGTAAAATGCTATTCTACCACCCTATCCCTCCTCCCCCCCAAAAAAAGAAAACCTTAACAAAACTCAAAAACCCAACAGAAAAGGTGAAAAACATTTGCTTTACGTGGTATTATCTTATTAACTCTTCATTGTATACAATGTGATGGTGCTTGATGTTCAGATAACTTGGACAAGTTACCCAAAACACACACACAGTGAGCAACAAGCAGGACCCTCCATATCAATTGTAAAAGCACTGAACTGATTGAAATTTGTAAAGTGCAGAGGCTGCTCACTGACTTCTAGCTTAAGGAAATAATTCAAGAGAAGACTCTTGAAGAGTAGTCTCAGCCTCCAGCATCAGGAAAGATTCTCTTGTCTGCTGAGCCAGCTTCTCCATCAAGCTTTTACATTATGGCTTCCCACAAAACCCAAAATCAATGGTTCTTTTTACTTCTCTGTTCTGTGCTTCAGCAGGATTGATAAAGTTAACTTCAGTTATCCTGAGTGGATCAGTCAGTTATCTGAGTACTAGTCCAGTTGGCCAAAACTACTTACTTTCTCTTTGAAATAAGTTGGAGTGAGGAAGAGCTTTAGCTCATGGGAGAATAAAGCCTGGTGGGTTTTATGCTCATGTTCTTCAGAAGTTCTCATGATGGCTCCTTATCAACTCCGCTCATCCACAGACTCTGATTCCTGGGGGATTTCTTTATATGTGTTCATCACTAGCAGTATACTGGCTGCCAATGTGATAATTTACCTTACCTCCATAATGGGAAACTTCTTTACCCAAGTGCTATTTGCTGGATCTGGAATGGTTCTGCTATACCACTGAGGTTTGAGAGTAGAAAGGAGAGCAGATGCCCTATAAATAAGAAAAGAGTGACATTTGGTTACACACACACACACACACACACACACACACACACACACACACATATATATATATATATATATATATATATATATATATATATATATAGGCATAGGTGCACAGGCTTTCAGTGCAGCTATTTTGGGGAGGATTCTTCGGTATGGGAAGAGCAGACTACAGTCCCTCAAAAGAAGCATTATCTAAGGCTAGAATCCCTTGGATTGGTGACAGGCTGCAGCCACTTAGAATTTGCTAAATAAACTAAAGAAATTTTGCTTTCACTTAATTTTTAGCAGTCTGTCACTATCCATGTATTAATTCAGCAAATAGCATTAAACTAAATGTGTGACTAGTACAGTGGAACGTGCTGGAAACAGAAGAGCCAAGCAGAAGACATTGTTCCTATGCCTGGGGATCTTAACTAATGAGCTAATTAAAATATTGACAGAGTTTGTGATAAAATTGTTATAATGAAGGTTTAAAATAGAATATGCAGTAGAGTAATAACTTGAATATAATGTCTAAAATGCTAGGAAAAAGGTATTCTAGAAAAATATCTCAGTTAATAGTGGTTATACTGTTAACATAGTATAACAGTAACATAAATAAAGATAGGTTTTATGTGATGAGAAAAAAATCAAGAAGCTTATAAATGCACATTATTTAAGCCAATATAAAGTATTGTTCGACTTTGATGAGAAAAGGCCATGTATGATTAAACTGTTAGAGCATGTTTTTCACTCTCAACCTTCTTAATGCTGCTACCCTTTAATATAGTTCTTTATGTTGTAGTGGTACCAATCCATGAAATTATCTTGTTGCTACTTCATAACTATAGTTTTGTACTGTTGTGAATCATGTAAATATCGGATATACAGGATATCTAATAATGCAACCACTGTGTAAGGGTCATTCGACACCCCCGCCCCTGTTCCCCTCAGGGGGCTGCAACTCATAGGTAGAGGACGACTGTGTTAGATGGATTTGGATCTGGCAGTGGTGGGTAGTGGTAGTTTGGATGTGATTCTCTTTGACTCCTGAGATGAACTTTATCAAAGTCTCTTTAAAATATTACTTGTTTTTGTCTTTGTATATGTATGAGTATTTTGCCTGGTGCCCACAGAGGTCAGAAGAGGGCATCAGATCCCCAGGAACTAGAGTAACAGATAGTTATGAGCTGCTCTGTGGGTTCTAAGAAATGAACCTGACCTCCCTACAAAGAGCAACTGGTGCTTTCAACTGCTGAGTCACTGTTTCCAGCCCTTCCAAAGTCTTTAAAACACCTATACTTTGAGGCTCTTTTGGTAGATCTGCCAGACAAAGTGCACTGGCTGGCCAAATACTGAGCTAGTTGTATTTGGCATATATTACTTGGCAGCTGAAGACAGCTTTGTGTTGAAAAATGAACTGATTATTTTTCTTTTGAAAAGTAGTACTTTTTAAAAACCTAAGTTTAAAAGAAGATTTAAATTATTATTTTGAATTGGTGTTGGTGCACATGTGCTGTCATGCATGTGAAAGTCAACGGCTTGGTAGTGGATTGTAGAGATAATTGTTAGTTGTCAGCCTTGGTGACAAGTGCCTTTACAAACTGAGATCTAGTCAGCCCAATTTTTACAAAATAAATAGAATTAAAGTCATCTATCGTTTTGTTCCCAAATATAACGACCAATTAATTCTGTGTAGTGTATCTTTGGAGCAGAATGTTCATTGCCAGTGACTATTTCCTCCTTTTTCTTTAGTTATGGATCTTGCTTTATTGAAATATCAGTAAAAGCTAAAAGACTACAATGTTAGTCACTCTTTTCTTGCCTCGCCAGGTTCTGTAACTATTGAGATATAACTAAAAGTATCATGTCCATCTTCTTCAAGGCTCTTTAAGGGGAAGTATTGACACCCCTTTCCTATTTCCCTCAATTGTAAAATAGTGGCAGTAGTCCCACAGCTGTGAGATCACAGAGTGAAAGGTCACACGGAAGCTGTATGATGAATAGTGCAACACCTCATACAAATCAGGATAGTACAATAGAAAGATTGTTCAGGCCAACCGTGGAGCCACAGAAGCAGCCCTTTACCTAGTTTTTTTGTTTGTTTTTTGTTTTTGTTTTTTTCCAGCTGAAAACCTACTGCAGCAGCTTACAAGAATTCCAGCAAGCAGAGTACACACAGCAACTACATACTGAGAACTTGGTTGGAGGTTCTAAGAGGAACACAACTACTCATGTACCCTTGATGGGGAAAGTGATCTTGGGTTTGTGTGCCTTTGGGAGAGACTGCACAGTGATGAGGGAAGAAGGAGACTTCTTCCTAGGTAGCACAATAAGCTGAATCGCCCTGATGATTAGTGGGGTGTCATGATGCAGCCGGATGGCCTGCTTCTCAACTGTGTATGTGACATATTGCCGTGTATGCATTTTATTTCAAAATGTGAATATATTGTCCTGCAAAATTTAAAAAAATAATATACTTAATACACTAATTTCAATATTATGGATAAATAGTTATTTTCATATGGTGTTTTGGTGAAACAATCTAGTCTCACTGACTATAACGTTTAGGTTCTCTGATTTTCCTTATGAACAGTATTTCAGTAAGCATATTTTCTTCAACTATATGCATACATCTGTGATATATATATTCATATTCCTGTTTGGGATTTTAAAATTAAATATAAACTTTAAAAAAATTGACATACATTCAGCCAAAAAGGTTGAATAATTTTATTCTACCACCTGACCCACAGCAGTGATGCTTTATTATTATTTTTTTTTTTACTTTTATACCATTTTAATTGCATGCAAGTATTAAGGTCAGTTCTAGGTTGAAGAACTAGCAATACAATAGATGCAAGTAGTCAAGGAACAAGAAAGGCAATAAACAAAGTCCCACGATCACTCCCATGATTGTTGTTTCTAAGGGCTTATCAGGATGACCAAAATATCTGAGCCTACTTCCCTGTCCTAGCCCAAAGTCATTTTCATGCCTGAAGCCTACCTCTTTGTTTTAACTTAAGATTTAGATTCCTGCCTGAAGTCTATTTCCTTGTCCTTGGCCAATGTCAGATTCCTGCCAAGCAGCCCCAAAAGCTCTCCACATCTCCCCTACTTTTTTATTTCATAAACCAGACTGAGCTTGTCTTAAGTCATTCTGACAAGAATGCCTTCCCTACCCATTGTGGGATATGCAGTATCAAAAGTAATGCACTTCTGTCTTAGGTTTGTAATGTTCTGTACAGAGTCTTACCTGTCCTTGGCTTGCCATCCTGTTTAATAACTGTCTGGAGAGTGATGGTTTATAATTTTAAATATATTTATAGGACTAAAGCATTAAAGATGGCTTTTAGTGAGTACTAGTATTTGTTGTGAATGTGTGAGGACCTGTTTCCCTTCCTTGAGAAACACATAAAAGCCAGGTATACCCAGATGTCTGTGCCTGTAAGCCCAGCATTTCAGGGAGGAGACAGCAGAATCCTGGGAGCTGGCTGGTCCATCAGCTTAGCTATAATGTCAACCTTGGCATCAATGAAAGATCCTGAAAGTGAATAAGGCTGAACGAATATAGGAAGACACCCAACATTTCCTCTGCCCTCCACATACCTGTGCATAGCTGCATGCTTCCCTTTATATGCATACACACACATAACACATGGACACATGCATCTGTAGTTCATGTATTAAGTTGGGTAGCGCAACCAACTCACTTTTGTCGGAAGTAACGAGTTGAGAAAGTCCCCACCATGATGATAGCAATGCAAATGCTTGATATCACGAATGTTTTCCAGTTGACTTTGCCTGGAAAGTTAGCAGACCTTGTTACTGAGTTATCTTCAGTGAATTCTTCAAAAGTGCCATCTTTTTGAGTACTCTGGACCTTAGTCTTTTTTTGACTATTTAAAGAGAAGGACCCTATGGGGCTCAATTGTATATTCTAAGAGGTACTTCAGCCCTATAAAGGGTCCCCCAGCTCACACATGTAGAAAAATGTATAGCAGTGGACATAAGCCTCAGGGATTCCTGCATGAGAGAAAGAATTTCTTCTGCATTTTGAAAAATGAATTGACACTGTCTTCAAGCAGACAGTAAGATTGGAGGCCAACTCAAAGGTAGCAGCAAGCATGAAGTGTCTGCAGGAAAGTCACTAGTGAGGTAAGAAAAGTCTAGTGGGAGTGTGTCTGTGTCAGAGCTCACAGTGGACTGGCTGTCTTTAGTTTCTTACCCTTTGGACAAAATTCCCTTTCATTTCCTTGGGGACTTTCACCAGCAGCTGTCACAGCTGTCATCCATAGGACATATGTCACCCTGGGCTGTAGGCTGCTTATTGGATGTGAATTTTGAGAGTGTCTGTATTGAATTTCTGAAAGGAAGATAAAGGAAAATGTGGTATAAAGAATAATTGAATGAGGGTACTCAACCATTTTTATTCTTAATGCATCATTTAATTTGAGATCTGTCTAAAGCATCAAAATCCATCAGCACTTAGTACTTCAAGAGGCATGGTCAGTTATGAGGTCTTGTTAGTACAGCATACAGTTTTTCTGCGATAGAAATGTTCTGAAAGAATTGTTATTCTTACCTGTGAAACTATTTAGGTGCAGCAATTCTTTTGTTTCCTATGACTGTTTCTCATATTTAGTTGAAGCAATTCTTTTGTTTCCTATGACTATTTTTCATATTTATCAAGTCATTTGATAATCACCGAGGAAATAAAATTATTTTTAAGATGATAGAATTTTTTTTAGTCTTTTTTTATTATCAAATCATAATTTTTACTTTTTAACACAGGGATTATAAACACAAAAATGCAGAATGTGGGGAAGGGGATGACACAGGAGCATAGGTGTTCAGGGGGAGTACAGATATCTTTCAGAACAGGGTATCAGCTGGGTAAAGGTTAGGGGACAGGTCACTATGACTCTGCCTATGATTCACTTGTCCTTATCTAAGTTGGTACTATCCGTTAAAGCTGCCTATTTACAAAGTCTATGACTACTGAGGCTGGTAAATGTCTACAAAAGCTGCCTGTTTACAATAGTTTATAGCCATCTGTTTCAGTGTTTTTCCACAGAGACCCAAGGCTTTGTGTTAGCAGGCATGTATGTCAGGCCTATTGCTGATTTTAGGCTTATGGCTGATTTTAGACCTTCAGTGTATAAGCAGGGCTGCCCCTGACATCTCCCTTCTCCAAGTATAGAAGAGCTGTGGCGATTCTAATCTTGCCAAGGCAGGGATAGAGGCTTGACCTCCAGTAATTAAAGGGGACCTTGTAATGGCTCCAGTCCTCCTGTTGTTGTCCAATGAGGCATGAGGGCCATACCCATCCCGATATCTTTTTCCTGGAGAGGGGATACTTTTGACATCAACCCCTATGCAGTCAGGCTTGTCCCTCAGGGAACCCAGAAACATATTTTTAACTTTTATTTACATTCCCTTGCAGTGCTTAGCCTCGTAGCCTAAGTGAGAATTCAGATCGCCAGTCAGAGGGGGTTCTGGGTGGCCCCGCTTTGCTTGGTCTAGGGGTGGAGGTCCTCTCTTTTCAGTTGGGTGGAGATGGGATTTGGGAACACCCTGAATAGAGTAACAACCTCATCTTGAGTCTCGTGGTCCTCCATAGCTAACTTATGATAATGTATCTGAATAGATTTTTCTATCAGATTATTTATCTGTTGTTTCACAAAGTTAGTCAGCCTATCTAAAGCCCAGGGACCAAAAGAAATAAGCAAAAATAACCTAATTAATGGTCCCAAGATGGAAGGAAGTAGGGTTGACAATCATGGAGAGGTTGAAAACCAATTCTTGTACCAGCTCTCATCTGTCTCTTTCTCTGTCTTTTCTCAAGACCTTCTCTGGCCTTTTTTCATGCTCTCTTTAATCATCCTGTTTTGTCTATGTAAAAGCAATATTCTTCTTTAAGGGCTGTACACAGTCTAGAGCTGTACACAGTCTTTTATATTGTAAAAGAGGAAATCAAGTCCAATAAAGTCCTTTGAAATTTTTGGAGATCACATCAGACAGTGAAATAAGGGATTTCTTCAGATCAGTGATGTCAATCTCTAGCTGTTTGAGATGATAGAATTTTTAATATTTAAGTTTACACATTAATGAAACATTTAAAGTTTTATTTCATTTAACTTTATGTGTATGAGTGTTTTGCCTTCATGTATGTCTGTGTGCCAAGTGTATGCCTGGTACCCTCAGAGAACAGAGATGGGCACCAGATCCCTGAAATTTGAGCTACATACAGTCATGGACTGCAATGTGGTTGCTGGGAGTTGAACCTATATCCTTTGAAAGAGCAACCCACACACTTAATTGCAGCACCATCTCTCTGGCCCCTACTCAAGGTTTTTAGATTATACTTTTGTTGTGCTTTCACTGTGGGTTTTTTTGTTGTTGTTTTTTTTTTTGTTGTTGTTGTTGTTGTTGTTTTTTTTTTTTGGTTAGGTTCTGGTCTTGAACTTTTAGTGCATAGCTTCAATTTGACATAAAATCATGAAAAACCAGAGCTATGGTACAGAGTTGAAGCTTCTTTGGCCCCCAGATTACAGTTCCTTATGCTTTCAACACTCCTATAGTTTCTCTACAAGGTACAGTGTGTAGAGCAGTGTACTGATGCTGCTTTTCCCTTTAAGGCATGAGTGAGTCCTGGTAGACTTTAGGAAACAGTCTTCTGGAGTGTTCTGGGGTGTCTTTCAGGGTGACCTTTAACAGCTGGGGAAAAATGCTGAGTATGGTGGTACCAACCTGTAATTTCAGCACGTGGGAGGCAAAGGAGAGAGGGCTGTAAAATCAAGACAGAGGGGCTATAGTCTGTAGCTGTGTCTAAAGTGCTTGCCTCCTAAGTATAGTCTCCTGGCTTTCATTCCCAGTATCAACCAGGCCAGAACTTGAACAGTAGTAGCTAGTGACTCACTCAGTCAGCCTGTGCCTATGCTGAGTGCAGTAGTGAAATTGGAACTTAGCACTGTGTCTGACTTCATAAGCAGACTCATGAACAGGCACAGATGTTTGTTGGCTGCATCAACTCAGAGAACCATGTAACAGAAAAATCAACCTTTGCCCACTTTGCTATTCCTACTTACAAAGGTAGTAAGAAGGGGCCTGGGAATATTTCTTGTTCCTTACTAAAAAAGGATGAGGCCTGAGTAGTTTATTTCATAGGGACTATCAGAATAGCTCTATATTTTACCACCTGTTAAGAAAAATACCTTGTGGAAAATCCCAAAGTCTGGTATAACCTGAAATTGCTTTATAGGCTTAAGCAATATAAATGTGTAAGCACTCACGTGCATGTATGTGTGTTCCCTATTATTAAAGCAGGGAATTTTTTTAACAAAATGAGTTTTTTAAACAAAATGAGTTTTAGGAAGAGCTTCTGTTCATTTTGCAGGTACCAGGGTATCAGCTTTCCAACTATGTGAGGTCTCCTGAGCTGGGGAAGAGAGATGAAACACTGGAACGGAAAGAAAGGGATTTCTATGATTTGCTGGGCTGGTAATGTTCATTCGTGCATGCATGTTTGAAGAACAAAAATAGCAGCTGTTGTGGGGAGCTGAGGATAGTAGAGTCAGCAGTTTTGTTAGCAAAATAGACTGTGTTGTGTAATGAGAGAAGTCCAGCAGGAAAGACAGGTCCTGCTGCCTCTGGGCTGTGATCCTCAGAAGAGATAAAAGGGTTCCTTCAAGCCTCGGCAGATGAAATTTTAAACTCGGGTGGTTCAGTGATAAAGGAATGAATGTAGAGGATGTGATCATTGTCATCCATCTGAAAGACAGAGCTTTGAAGGTCAAGAAGACCAGGCTAAACAGATATACAGTTACGGGAATGAATTCAACCATTCAATGAATACCATGCTTGTAAATGCACCTACTATCTCTCTGGTGGTTTTTTAGAGGAGAGGTGATCGAATTGCCATAACTTGTGTCCTTGACTGCTTAGAATTTGTTGGCAAAAGTAGCCAGGCAGTATCATGTATCCTGCAGAGAGGAGATGTGCTTACTGTCGGAGCACTATTGCATACAGTCATACCAGCAGATACCCAGACAACAGGCCGTGTGCACTGAGAAGCTGGGGCACCGAAGTTTTCACCTCACCCTCCAGGAAGAGCTAGTGCCAAAGAACTGATATTTCCATATACATCTGCACAGTTCCCTGGAACTGGGTACCTAAACCAAGCAGACAGGCTTGAACGCCTTTCTCTTGGCACTGACAATATTTCTCCTGCTATTGGAACCCTTTTCTTTCTGGTGTCTTGTTTCTCCTTGACCCTTTCCACCATCTGGAATAGGTGCTTTCTGGTGGCACTGTCCTACAGTAGTGTTTGTTTAGATTTTCCTAGCTGTTGGCACACTGAAGGCTCTGAGGATAGGGAATGGAGCTTACCAGTAAGTACTTACTGGAGTAAGTAAGTACCTCTCCTGCCTTAGCCAGGCTGGTACTGTCTCTTTTGAGCAGGCGCTTTGAGAGCCTGGTCCACTCGCTTCATTTCTGTCTTTAACAGTTTGCTTAGCATGTAATGCATACTCAGTAACTTTGCACATGTGTATTTAGGTGTCTTATAGTTCTTCATTCAACTCACTTGACAAGTGTGTACTTAGTGCTCCTACTTGTGTGCAGTGAAGACACGCACACAACATCTAAGCAAGAGGCCCTACTGTACTAATATTTCACACATACCGCAGAGCTTAGGTTGTGCTGTAGAGTCTCGTTCTTTCCAGTATATTCTGTAATGGAGGATGCAGCCCCTTTGCTCCAGGAATGGGATGTGGGTCCAGGAAATAAAAAGGCTTTCCTTTTTTTCTGTGATGGCAGTGATATGAGGGCCACTCAGTGGCACTGGAGGGAAAAAGGACACAAGAGGTTTCTGTCATCCTCCAAATCTAAAACACTAACAGAAACTTGAAAGATGCTAAGACTCACCTTTGTGCCTGAAGTCACCCCGGATGGAACTGCACCCTCCTTGGTCCTCTGACAATGCATGTATCTGGATTTCATAACAGATATAGGGCTTTATGTTCTCTACAAGGGAGAGGGAGTCATGTTAATACCTCTATCCAAGTCATTTTTAGCTTTTTTTAATTTCAAGACTAAAGAGCAGTGTGAACTAAGGGTAAAGCAATGGCCTAAGCTAGTTTCCCTGCACCTTATTTTCCATGATGCCAGCTTCTAAGTATTGCTTCCAAGAAAACTGATGCTATTTATTTATTTATTTAATGTATATGAATACATTGTCGGTGTCTTCAGACACACCAGAATAGGGCATCAGATCCCATTACAGATGGTTGTGAGCCACCATGTGGTTGCTGGGAGTTAAACTCAGGACCTCTGGAAGAACAGTCAGTGCTCTTAGTCACTAAGCCATCTCTCCAGGTGGATTTTATTTATTTGACAAATTCTTGCTATGTGGCCTAGACTGGCTTCAAATTCATAGCAGTCTCCCTGCCTCAGCCTCCTTAGGCCAAGGGTTCAGACATACACTGCCATGCCTCATTTCTTCATCTAAGAGAACAGAGTAATTGTTCTTAAAAAGGAGAAAAGCCTGGAAAGCTCCATGAAGATGTAAGCATCCATACAAATACAGGCATACAGAATAGTGGACTTCTACAAATGAATCATTTATTTGTTGTTTACATGGAGGGGTTGGAGTTTGACAGGCATAAGCACCCCAGTGGATTTTCTAGTTCCACATTGCTCAGCAGGATTATCAGCAGCCCGATGCACCCTGGCGAGTGACTAAGGAGTGCACTCAGAGGACTTCAGCCCCTGGTGCCTGCCCTGGGTTCTCTGGGCCCCTCGGATTAGATCTCAGATGCCTCAGAGCCTCAAAGACTTAGGCGACTTCCAGGAATGTCAGTGCTCCTTTCTAGCTTGTAAGTGACATACTTTGCAACTTTCTAACAGTCTTCAAGAAATTAAGTGCCTCTTGCCTGCCCAAAGCCCCTATTGTACTTCCTGTGAAGGGTCTTTTCATAACACTGTTCGTGATACACCGTTAAAATCCCAAATCTTGCCAGGTGGTGGTGGTGCACACCTTTAATCCCAGCACTTGACAGAGGCAGATGCCAGAGGGCAGAGGGCAGAGAGGCAGAGAGGCAGAGACAGGCAGATCTCTGTGGGTTCAAGGCCAGTCAGTTCCAGGACAGTCGGGGCTCTTTCACAGAGAAGCCCTGTTTCTAAATAAATAAATAAGTAAATATCCACATCTTTTTTCAAAGTTTATTTTCAGTTTTGTTTGTATGTGTGTGTGCGCGTGTGTGGGTATGGGTGGGTTGGTGTGTCCATGGAAGTCAGAATAAAGCATCAGATCTCCTGAAATTGGAGTTACAAGTAATTGTAAGTTGCCTGGCATGAGTTCTCTGAGAAAGCAGGAATTACTCATAACTTCTGAGCCATCTCTCTCTCTAGCTCCTAAATTCCAAATTACCTAGTGAGAGATAACTCCCATTAGGTAACTATAGTATCAGGTGCTTAAAAGCGGGCTAATAGCTTACTTGGGTCCCTTACACTAAAAATTGATTAGGTTTAATGTCTTTTGGGTGTGCAGAGGAATTTCACCTTACCCAATGACTTACTAAATTGTGTATGGCTTTTTTTTCTCTTTTAAACATGAAAGCCCATTAAATCATTACTCAACCAATTGTGGGAGAGAGCCTGACACGAACAGATGCACATTAGGATGGGCTCCGACTTGAGTTCATAAACCAGAGAAAGTGCAGAGAGCACTTGCCAGCTTGATCTGTAGAGAGCCATGAGATCCAGGCTGAAGGGCAGCGGGAGATATGGAATCATACTTTCTTTGGAAGGCTCTGGCAAGTGGCTCTGTGTTTCCAGTGTTTGGTTTGCTCTTCTGCCCCATGTCTTGGGAGGAGCTGACCAACCATTGTGCCCTGTGGAGATCTGGGAGTTCTTGATGAGCCTTGGAAAGCAAAATATGAGCAAGAACACTACTGTATCAATCATAAGCTGAGGGTTTTTCTCCTCGACGATTCTGTATGCACACCACACAATGATGTCTACTCCTCACCTCAAGAATTTCTAGTGGAGGAAGCCCATGTGCAGAAGGCTCTCATTTCCTTTGCACTATGGCCCGGTTTCCAAGCTCCTTTCGTGCCACTATGCTGACCTATATACACAGTACCCTTGGGCAAAGGCCTTGTCTCTATGTTTATAAGCTATTTTTCAGTTTTATTTTCCCGGCAGAGATTTAGTTTCACCTCAGGTGTGGGACAAAGCAGGCAACTCCTCCACGAATAATGTAACCGAGAGTCGTTATGTAGGCACAGACTAGCATGTGGCAGAGGGAAACTTCCAGACACTGAGGTACCGTGGACAGACAGGATAGTCAGGATAGTCTAAGTCCACTAGCCCACATTTCAGGAATCAGGTTTACTCTGGCTCATGCTAGAATATCTGATACTGTCCATACAGCCAGAGTCAGAAAAAGCTTGTAAGGGCCCAATGGCATTGGAAATAAATAACTTAAATTTGTACTAAGTAGCAATTAATGAAATTTTCAGTTTAACAGGAAGTGATTGCAAACCAAGTATTTCCAAATGGCAGAGCAATATTAATGTTATTTTACAACTTTATTAAGTTGGTTTTATTCAAATTCATAATACAAAAGTGATTCAGAATATTTAATTTTACTAAGTGTGAAGAACATTTTGTCATCTCCTTTAGGGTATTTGTATAGAATGATCTGGTTTCCACGGGGATGAATCTTGACATTGCCTCCCAGTTTGTCAGTGTGCTTCATATCCGTGTTCCATTTAATTTGATGGGTGGGATAGCCCCTGAGGGAAACTGGTATTACTATAAAGCCTCCAGCTATCCCAGAAGAAAGTCACAAAGGTGCTCTCAAAACTGATACCTCCTGCTGGGGTGTTGTAATGCATGCCTTTAATTCTATCACTCAGGAGGCAGAGGCAGGAGGATTGCTGTCTCTCAAACAACAACAAAATTGATGCCTTCTTTTCTTACCATTTTCTTTCAGGGTTGGAGTCTTCTTGCACCCCAGAACAACCAAGGGAACACACACACTTTTGCATGTATACATGTTGCAACCAGCAACAACAACCAAACTTCCTGTCACGCCCCTTCTAAATTTCTCTTCTATAGGCTAAACAGTTTCCAAAGAAAAACTTCTAGACTCTCAATGGCCCTCTCTTCTGTCTCTGGATGCTCACTACATGCAGCCCCCTCTGTAAAGGTTGTTAAGATCTTAATCTGTGAGAAGTCTGGCAGGTGGGCCAAACAAGGCACACAGTCAAGAACCAGCTCATATATTATTATTTAATACGGTGTTTTTCTCCAAGTACACCTTACCTTAAGTAGATTGTATACATCCCCTAAAGAGGTAATGATTTTCATAATGTAGCAACAATATAGACTTTAGCTGACAAACCTATTCAGTTCTTTTATTTATTTATTTATTTGTATTTTTTGAGAATATCTTGGTCTCCCTATGTAACCCTGGCTGTCTGAGCAGACTGGCCTTGAACTCAAACATCTTCTGCGTCTGTCTCCTGGGTGCTGTGATGTACCAGCATGCCCCTCCAATTCTTATTTCTGACAGATTTTATAGTCACTTGTTAGATAAAAAAAATCAGTACTAGAAATATGCTAAGTACTGTTCAGAACATTGTAACCCCTGACAGAAACCTTACTTAGCAACAGAGATCCCAATTATCATTCACCAGTTCTAGATTTATTATGATACAAATGACAAAGAGCAGCTTTGGGAATAAGGATCACTTAGTTTTGTCATCTGTATGATGGGTTTAAAATAATGACTCTCCACAAAAATTATTTTGAGTTAAATGAGTTTACAAAGCTAAAGGTATGTGCTATATTGACAAGTTAACTTAGGCCTCTGCTGTATTTATTTGGTTCACGTATTCTTTCTTCTTATTGAGTGTGGTGCTAGGGAACATAATTCTTCCAAAACCATGAGACTTCTTACTCAGTTGTCCTCAAGTTAATCCTGAGGGCAGTCTTTTTGTTTTGTTTTTTTCAAGACAAGGTCTCAATATAGCTCTGTCTCTCCTGGAACTCACTATGTAGACCAGTCTGGCCGTGGATCCACAGAGATTCACCTGCCTTCTAAGTGTTGGGATTAAAATTGTACAGTACCACACCACACCTGACTTACAGGATAGTCTTGATGGACTCTAAGTTCCCATTGTTAAGGACCTAGTACACCATGTAGCCCTCTGTAACCCAAATGTCTTAGGGTTTCTACTGCTATGATAAAACACCATGGCCAAAGCATGGAGAGGATAAGGTTTATTTCATTTTATAGCTTATAGTCTGTCATGCAACGAAGTCAGGGTAGAACTCACAGTAGGATCCTGGAAGCAGTACCTGATGCAGAGGCCATGGAGAAATGCTGTGTACTATTCCTTGCTCAGCATGCTTTCTTACCACACCCAGAACCACCTGCCCAGGGGTGGCACCGCCCACTGTTGGATGTGCCCTCCCACATCAATCATTAAGACAATACCCGATAGACTTGCCTACTACCGAGTTTTGGGAGGCATCTTTCTTTTCAATTGTGAGTCCCTCTTCTCAGATATCTCTAACTTGCATCGAGTTGACATAAAACTAGCCAGCACACAGAGTAAATGGGACCTTGGTGGCCCGCTAGAAGGGATGGGAGTAGTGAGGTACCTGAAATTAGAGCAGACATGTTGTAGGGGGGGATCCGCAGCCAGTGTGGGGGAAACTTCATGATGCTTCCTGGTTGGAGAGGCCTCCATTCCACTATGTACTCACGAACAGCAGAGGCAGCTTTCCCAGGAGGCTGCCAGGTCACCATAATGTTGTCCATGTTCTCTGACTTTGCAGAGACCTGGTGAGGAACCAACAACCCTTTGGGGGTGAGGAAGAGGAAGGACAAAACAAGAATGGAAAAAGTTGAAAACAGGAACTGGAGAGACATCTTGTCAATAGAGTGTTTGAGGTCCCGAGTTCAATCCCTATAACCTACTGGGGGACGCTAGGCATAGTGGTGCACAGTTGTAATCCCAGTGCTGAAAAGTGGAGACAGGAGGATCCCTGGGGGTGTCTGGTGAGCCAGCCTAGCCTACACAATGAGCTCCAGGCCAGTAAGCAACCTTGCTTTTCCTTTTTTCCCTCTCTCCCTTCCTCCCTCCCTCCCTCCCTCCCTCCCTCCCTCCCTCCCTCCTTCCCTCCTTACCTCCCTTCCTACTTCCCTGTCTCCCTCCCTTCCCTCCCTTCCCCCTCCCTCTTTCTTTCTTTCTTTCTTTCTTTCTTTCTTTCTTTCTTTCTTTCTTTCTTTCTTTCTTTAGAACAGCAACAAAATTCAAAAAAGCAAGGTAGGTAGTGGCAAAGGAATGACATACAGCCAAGGTTATCCTGTGGCTACATGTGCACACATGCATCTGCTCATATATGAACACACACACAAAAGATAAAAACATAGGACAGCTTATTCCCAACTAAGTTTTAGAATGTATCAATGTCTGTTTAGGTTCATCCATGTCAAGTTCTATGCTTTAAGTTCCCAGAGGATTAGCCTCAGCAGCTTGTACTATAGTCCTGGGTAGCTTTCCCTGTGGATTTATTTCCTCTTTGAATTCACTTACTCCCATTCCCTCAAAGTGCTTACTGCGTTAAATGTAACATATATATCCTTTTAATACACCTCCCATATGTCTTAGCATAATAATGAATCACTGAAAAGCAATGTAACCCCTTGGCTTGTGTGTTGTTTTCTCTTTTCCTTTCCTTTTCTTTTCTTTTCTTTTCTTTTCTTTTCTTTTCTTTTCTTTTCTTTTGGTTTTTCGAGACAGGGTTTCTCTGTGTAGCCCTGGCTGTCCTGGAACTCACTCTGTAGACCAGGCTGGCCTCGAACTCAGAAATCCTCCTGTCTCTGCCTCCCAAGTGCTGAGATTAAAGGCGTGCGCCACCACTGCCAGGCGTGTGTTGTTTTCTTACACTTCTCACTTAACCTTCTGCTTTTGAGATGAATCCATTCTCTTTCTTTATGCATATTTAGCTCACTCCTTCACACTTCTGCCTAAGTCTTTTCTCACCTGCTTTCCATGGACCAGCAGCAGCAGCCGCCTGAGTATTTTATTTATTGAATAATAATGATAATAACATTTAGTAAAGAATAACCCCTCCAAAAGCAACACAAAAACTGAACAAAAATTAAAATAAGTCTTTTTAGCTTGTATTTGGACTGAAAACCTAAGCATAAAGGGCAAAACTAAAGGCCAATATGGGAAGATGTAGGTGACTATGCTCATAGAACTGACTCAAGAACACAGTGACCATTCTCTGCAGCACCACTGGTGCATGTGCAAGGCCATTCTGGGTGCGCATACATAAAACTGCTAGATGAGAGTATCCTCTGACTGATCTAAAACAGATGGACGGGAGAGGGATGCAGCCATTGCCGAGCATTCCGGAGGCACTGTGCACATGCATGGAAAATAACCAAATCCAACGGCATGTCGACACTTCACGGAGAGCAGCTAGCATGCGAGTTCTCACTGCATCTACTTTTTATTACCCCACTTTGTACTGTTTATCAATCTGACACACACACACACACACACACACACACACACACACACACACACACATCTGATTAGAATTTTGATTTTCATGTTTGTGGATTCCTAACACCAAGCTTCTCAGTGAGTTTTCTTCTGTGATTATTTGTAGACTTCGCTCATTTTTCTGTATTTCTGCCCTTTTCTGATCGGCAGGTAGCTTTGATGGTCCTTATTATGGAAAAATTTTCAACTCTTAATGCAGTCAGTCAGTTCTCTGACAATTTTGTTGGCTACATGGGTGTAGGTAAATTTACCCCAGTTTTGATTTTTGAGTCTTGTTTGTAAAATTCCACCACCCTGGTACTACGAGCACACTCAGCTTTTCCTGTAGGCTTTTTATGCTTAGGTTTCCAGTCAATATAAGCTAAAGAGGGTTATTTTATTTTATTTTGTTTTGGGGGGATTATTTTAATAAATAATAATATTATTAAATTAAATAAATGTTATTAACTATATTTTCCAGGGCCTGTACTTCTTATTGTCAACTGCACAGACATGTCTCACTTGCTAATGCTTAAATATTTTTTTCTTTCAATTTTGGGGACAGTGGTTTCCCTGGGGTTTTACTTCTCTGATGGATTAAAGAAGAGCTGAGTAATGGGAAGGAGGAGCATGATCAAAGTACATGGTAAAGACGAATAAAAATGTCATATGAAACCTGTGAATACTCATTAATAAAAATAATAGGAAGCCCTTCTGAAGTAGAAACGAAAGATATTTTATGCTAGCCTTCCAATTAAAATTAGAAATGTTGGCAGGCAGTGGTGGTGCATACCTTTAATCCCAGCACTTGGGAGGCAGAGGAGGGTGGATTTCTGAGTTCAGGGCCAGCCTGGCCTACAGAGTGAGTTCCAGGACAGCCAGGGCTACACAGAGAAACCCTGTCTCAAAAAAACCAAAATAAATAAATAAATAAATAAATAAATGTATGTATGTTACTACCTGGGAGGAAAACTCCTTCACACTCTAAGAATAAAGTTGGTTGGTATTTATTTGAAGAACAATAGAAAAGTAAAAAGTCAAAGACTCAACAGCAACAGTAAAAGAAGTTTCTTTTTTTTATTTTACTTGTGAGGGGAGGAGGAGGGATGGGGAGGACTGCTGTCTCTAGTTTGTCTCCTTTTTACTTGCTTTAGGACAAAGTAGTCATTAAATGCTGTATGTCTTTACCTAGAAGTTGGAACTATTGGCACTAATTTTTCAATATACATATAGATTTAAAGTGCTAATATTTCATTTAGATTTTGAAGTGATTTAAACAATAATCTTTCCGATACTGTCTTTATTCACATTCATTAATAAAGTTTAATTGATCTCATAAAGTTGATTGACAGCTCACCTTACTTTCTATTTTCTATAGGAACTTGAATAAAATAAGGTCATATATTCCTTCAGGGTTCAATTGTACAGAGGTTTGTGCCTGGACATTTTTTTTTTTTAAAGAGCATAGTGGTGAAGTAGGTTAACTCTAACTTTAAAAATGGTTATTATTTTCATTAAACATTAAAAATTTTTCTTCTGGGCCAGCAAGATAGCTTAACAGGTAATGGAACTAGCTGACTTTATTTTACATGTGTGTTTTATTGTATGTGTGTGTTTGTATGTCTCTCTGTGTCTGTGTGTGTGTGTACTTACATGCAAGTATCAAAGCATATATATAGAGAGGTCAGCAGACACTTTCTGGGAGTTTGTTCTCTCCTTTCACTATATGGTCTCAGGGCCATAACTCAAGTCTCCAGGCTTGACAGCATAGGCCCTTTCCTGCTGACCCATCTTGCCAGCCTGAGTATGTATAGTTGTGTATGTGTGATCACATTCATTTATTCCATAAATTCGGAGTGTTACAATTTGCAGGCTCTTTTGTCTGAAGCTGTGATAAAATGTACAAGGAGCCCTTTTTATCTCTACTCTACCTGGAATTTGCTAAGCAAATCAGCTTGAGTCTCTTAGTTTTTCATCCTCTGGGTCACTGTTTTCTCCAGGCACCAGTCTGTAATTTCCTTCTCCAGAATGTTGCTAGATCACAGTCTTTCCTTTGAGACCCTGCTAATGATTCACTTTTTCTCAGTCACCTTTCAGAATCACTCCTTTATGTCAGGCATGGTGGCACAAGCCTTTAATCTTAGCACTTGGGAGGCATAGGCAGATGGAGCTCTATGAATTTGAGGACAGCTGGAGCTACAGAGTAAGACCTTGTCTCAAGAAACAAACACAGAACAAATGTATTTCCTTAGCTTCAAAAAAAAAATATCCCATCTTCATGTTTCCTGAGAACCTCTCTACAGAGTACTGATGCTTGTAAGGTACCATCCAAGAGAAAGGAAGCTACCCCTTCTGTTCTGCTCCGTTGCTTGCTGATGTATGACCTTGGATTGTGTGGATTATTTCATACTGATTCACCTTGAGTCACCAATAATGCATCAGTATTGAAATAAGGAAAGAAATAAAAGCACTTGTCCTTGGCGTCACTTAACCAAAAGTGAGAACACATTTGAATTCTCTACTTCATGCTCCCTGTCTTCTGCATGAGTCTATATCTGTGGCTGCATTTGTACCTGTGTATGTCCCTGTGTGTTTGCCTATTCTGTATGTTCTCTCTCTCTCTCTCTCTCTCTCTCTCTCTCTCTCTCTCTCTCTCTGTGTGTGTGTGTGTGTGTGTGTGTGTGATATGTGTCTGTACCTCACAAAGGACTTCACTCTGTGTTTATTGAACAGCACAGAATGCATCACATGGGAAGGAGTGGGATCCTTTACAGAAGGCTTTAACAGACTTGTACAAGGGATCAAATGCCTGGCTCCAACTTATTCCAACTGACTCAGATAACAAACATTATTTATCAGCCAATATCCATACTTAGTTGCTTTCAGCCTTTATAGTAGAGTTTATGAAGTTGCTTTCAACTTCTGTATTTGCTGCTTTCAGTAAATGATACAGATGCATTGTCTGGGTCAGGGCATTTAAGAGTACATAATTTAAAATTATATCTATGCATTAACCTAGGTGACAAAAGTTTATTACATGGAAATCCAGGGCAAGTAAGGTTGGTTGTGACATTATTTTTGTAAAAGGCAGGATAAACAGTTTGAGTACCCAGTAGGCTAGCAGTCTTAAGTGACTTCAAGGTGTATTATTAACTCTGGCTGTGAGGTCCAGCAAAAGTGCCAGTCTTGTAGTATGTAAGAGAGATTTTCAGAATACTGCATTACCACAGTGGATGCCATTTAACCTTCCAGAACCACAGTCTCTGCCATGTGTGGGCTGCGGTGCTGGCCAGTTTTTATGTCAACTTGACACAAGGTAGTATCATCTGGGAAGAAGGCATCTTAATCAAGAAAATGCCTCTGTAGTATTGACCTGTGGGCAAGGCTCTAGGGCATTTCATTAATTGATGTAGGAGGGCCTAGCCTATTGTAGATTGTGTCACCATTGGCCAGGGGATTTTGGGGTGCATAAGAATGCAGGCCGAACATTATATGAGGAGCAAGTCGTTTAGACCATGGCCTCAGCACTCTTTCATGGCCTCTGCTTCAGTTCCTGCCTGCTTGAACCCCTGCCCTGACTTCCCTCAGTAATGGTCTGTTACCTGGATCTAGGCCCTTGTTAAGAAAATGCTCTGCCACTGAGATACATCTCTACTCACTGGATTCTATGTGTATGTGCATGCATTGTATACATGTTCGTATGTGTTCTTGTGTGTGTATGTGTATATGTGTGTGTATGTGTGTGTGTATGTGTGTTTATATGTGTTCAGGTGTGTGTGTGTTCAGGTGTATATGTGTACCTGAGAATAGCCTTAGATGGTATTCCTGAGGTCTCATTCACCTTTTGTTTTGAGACAGGATCTCTCATTGGAATGTCCCCAGGCTGACTTCCAAGCAGTCCCCAGGGATCCACATATCTTTGCCTTTCCAGCACTGGGATTACAAGCATACACCATCATGTCAAACATATCTGTATTTTTAAATGTCAGTTCTGGGCATAGAACTCAGGTCCTCCTTCTTGTGAGGTTAAACTCTGTATTTACTGTGATATTTTCCCATCACCAGTTCTTGAACTTTTGATACTGGCTCAATACATAGCTGAGGTTGCTATGTGCTCAGACCATTCTCAGAATCTTTCTGCCTCAGCCTCATGAAGGTTGAGATGAGAGGCCTGCACCAGCTACATGACTAACTTTGATGTATCACATCCTTAAAACAGCATGATACTACCACTGAATTCACTTTCATATTCTGTGTACAGGAGCCAGGCTTAACACTTAAGAGAGATAATTATTTTTGCAAAGGATTCAGGTTCAGTTCCTAGTATCGACATGGCAGTTTCCAGCCACCTATAACTCCAGTGGCAGGGCATGGGACTCCACAGGCACCAAGCACAGTTGTGGTATGCATACATATGTATGCTTTACATAGGCAAGACACACTACAAACAAAATAAAAATGAATCTTTAAAAAATCTATGTGCAGTGCCTATCCACAGAGGTGAAACATTACATATAAAAATCAAAAGGGGCTGTAGTATGTATGGCACAGGAGGTAAGATGTTTGTTGTTAAGCCTGAGTTTGATCCCCAAATTTCACTTGGTAGGAGAGAAACAACTCCCTAAAGTTGCCCTCTGACCTACATGTACACTGTGACATGCACATAAACACATACTAAATAAATGAATGTAAAAGATAAAATTATCTGTCTATCTATCTATCTATCTATCTATCTATCTATCTATCTATCTATCTATCTGGTTTCTCTGTGGAGCCCTGGGTGTCCTGGAATTCCCTCTGTAGATCAGGTTGGCTCAGAGATCTGCCTGCCTCTGCCTCCCAGCTGCTGGGATTAAAGACGTGTAGCACTATGCCCAGCTTAAAAAAAGTTTTTTAAAGGAACAAACCAACCAACCACTAAATGGGAGGAAAAGTCACCTATAATCCATACACTCAAAGACGATGTTTGTTAATATTCCCGTGGCTTCTACTTGGCTTTTTATTTTTGACTATAAAAAAACCCCTGCTTGTATAAATGTAGATTTAAAATAGAATTACTAAATATATATTTTTGTTTCTTTGGTGTGTGGGGGTGTCTTTATATGTATCTCTGAATAGCTGGAGTTCCCTATGTAGACCAGGCTGGCTCTCAACTCCCAACGCTCTGCTTGCCTCTGCCTTCCAAGTGCTGAGACCACATATACTTTAAAAAGACTGCTTTGCTGCTTGTAATGTACATCTTCCCATACAACAGTTAGTGACAAGCTGATGTGTGATTAAGATGGGCAAAGGTCAGATGACTTAATAGTCTGTTCTCTAGTGTACAGTTAGCTATAGTACTATAGTGTATCAATTTTAAAAAAATAGAATATTAATTAATTAATTAATTAATTAATGCTGTACATGTGCTTGTCCCACAGAACAGGTTTGAAGATCAAAGGACACTTTCCAGGAGTCAGTTCTCTCTTTCTTTCACTTGTGGGTCTTGGGGTTGAAGTCAGGTCATTAGGCTTGGGGCAAGTGCCTTTACCTGCTGAGCCATCTCACCAGCGTCAAGGAGGTATTCAATAAATATCTGCATTTACATTTCTAACATTCATTCTATTATTTCCTGAGGACACACATGAGGAGCTAACATGAGTCCTTTGGAAGAGCTTTCAATGATTGAGTCATCTCTCCAGTCCCAAAACATGATTGTTTTAGATGTAGCATTAAATCTTGGCTACATTTTAAGAATACTCAATGAAACAGCCAGAAGAAAATACAAGCAAATGTGGGTACTAGTGACTGAAGGCCCGACTACTGTGGCTTATTTGCCCTCTCACATGAGGGAGACACATATAATATATAGATGTATATCAATTGTCTTTATGTTAAAATATGGGATACATATATATATATAAACTTTTAATTATATATATTATATATTTACAATATAATCTAATATATTTTAATATTAATTTAATATTAATTATATAATCACAATAAATAATACATTAATTATATATAATGATATACTTAAATTATATAAAACACACACATGTAATATAGTTATAGGATATAACTATACATATTATATATTATTATGTCACGTAATATATATATATATAAACTGTTATATAATATATAATAGAACTGTCATTCGCGTCTTAGGCTTCACTTGCATCTTTCTTCTTTTTGAGGCAGGACCTCACCACAAAGCCTGTGCTGGCTTCTAGCTTGCCAAGATCTCGCCTCAGCCTCCTGATAGGTGCACTATGACATCTACTACTTGAGTTTCTTAAGATAAAATGATTTCACAGTGCATAAACTTGGAAGTGTTTTCCCATAGTTAGGACCTTTACCTTTTCCTTCATGTTCCTGCCTTGGGTGCTTCTCCCACAGGAGGAAGGGATTACCCACTGCCTACCAAACAACTTTTCATCTTCCTCAGGAAGGGAATGTGGCTGCCAGAAGTATATTTCTGAGCCTTCTTTGCAGCTAGGTGTGGCCAGGAGAGTGGTGTGGGGAGCAAGCGGCAGCAAGTGCAAACAAAGGTGCTGTGCACTGGGGTGAGCTCCTGAGACCGGAGCCACACCCTTGCCTCCTCTCTGTTCTGCTGCCTAGGAAGAGACAGCTAGAGCTCTTTCAGCCTTTTTGGACTATTTCCATCTGAGAATGAAAGCCAGCTTTGGTAGAGGGAAAGAGAGGAGCCTGGAGTACTGCTGTAACCACCCTGAGCCATCTGTCTGTGAACCTCCTTCATGTGAGAGGGCAAATAAGCCACAGTAGTCAGGCCTTCAGTCACTAGTACCCACATTTGCTTGTATTTTCTTCTGGCTGTTTCATTGAGTATTCATAAAATATAACCAAGATTTAATGTTGCATCTAAAATAATAATATTTTGGGACTGGAGAGGTGACTCGGTCGTTAAAAACACTGGCTACCCTTTCAAAGGACTCATGTTATGTTCGCAGCATACATGGTGGCTCACATATCATGTGTAACTCCAGTTCCAGGAGATCAGATGCCCTCCATAGGCCCTGCATGCAGATGGTATACAGATATCCATGTGGGCAAAAGACCTATACACATACAATAATAAGTAAATCTTTATAGAATAGAACCAAATGCAACTAGCAAAAAATGTTAATGAAGTGATTTTTAATGATATTCTGCTATACTCATAGCAGAATACCTCAATGATCATCAGAGGGGCTTCATCAAGCACCTGATAAGAGCAGAGGCAGAGACCTACAGTTAAATATTAGGCAGAGCTTGGGGAGCCCTGTGGAAGAGGGTGAGGAAGAATTATAGGGGAAGAGGGGTTAAGGATAACAAGGGAACACAGTCCACAGGATCAACTAAGTAGGGTTCACAGAGGCTCACAGAGACTGCAGAAATAATCCTGGAGCCTGCAATAGTCTGGGCTAGGTCCTCTGAATAGATGTGATGGTTGTGTAGCTTGGTGTTCTTGTGGGACTCCTAACACTGGGAGTGGGGCTGTCTCTGACTCTTTGCCGGCTCTTGAGACCTTTTACCTACAACTAGGTTGTCTTGGCCAGCCTTGGTATGAGGGTTTGTGCCTTATCTTATTATAACTTGTTATGCCATGTTTGATTGATGTCCCTGGGAAGGCTGTTCTTTTCTGAAGGAAAGCAGAGGTGGTTCTGGAGGAGAGCAGACATGTGGAGGGAAACTTGGAGGAGTGGAGAGAGGAAAAACCAGGGTTGGAATGTAATGTATGAGAGAAGATTAAAAAATAGAAAAGCAAAAAAAAAAAAAAAAACAAAAAAACCTCTAATGTTTTGGTAGACATGTATTCAATCTGATGTGTTAGACCCATGTATAATAACATTTGACACCAAATTATAAGAAAGGGCCCAGTTATAATGTTCTATTCTGCTTAGACTTTAAAAAAACCCAACAACAACAATGCAGATCTTGAGACATAGCATGAGATCCATTTCCTTAGCTATTCATGGCCTTTTCTTTGAAAAGGAAACTGGAGAAGCTGTTATAAATGTGAGACTGTACATCTAGTTGAGATTTTTTTTCTGAAAGCAATTGTCCGTATATTTAAATGTATGTAATAAAGAAAAGAATTTCACTAAGGTCAGAATTTCATTTTAATACTCTTGGTTTTAAAATGTAAGTCTATAAATGTCTTTTTCTAGAATTTAACAATATATATTATTATTGAATCTATAAAAATTAATCTAGTTGGAACATATTACTCTAATTTAATTAGAGTAATTTTTAGTAATTTTAATTAGAGTAATTAAAGTAATTTTTACTTTCTTTACTGATAGTTATGTAAGACTATAATCCCTCAGTGATCATCAAGACAATCTTATGAAGAAGTTGAAGCTCAGAGTGTTTAATTCACATGTTCAAGGTCATCCCAGGATAACAAGAAAAGATAGCTGTGGACTCCGAAGTCTAAACTCTTGGCTACTCATCCTCGGCGCTGGCCTGCACCCGTAGGGGGCAGAAGGTGAAGAAGATAGTTTCCCACAGGGAATGCTAAGGTCAGTGGGTACCTACCAGTGCCACAGAGGTCCACTATGTTAATCCAAGTGGGTGCAGAAGTGCCTTTCGAGTTGGCTGCAGACACAGATGCAATCCAAACCCCAGTTTTGGGAATGACCCCAGTCCAGGAGGTGTGTCTTGTAGTATTCTGTAGTGTTGTTTTCTTTGTCATCTCCTGTAAGGTCACCTGATAGTGAAGGATCTTCCCCCTTGCCTCTGATGGATTCAGACTCTGCAACAAAACATATGCACATATCCTTCCTCTCAGACAAGAACAAGTTGCTCTCTGTGGCTGGAATGCCTGGCCCTGCTGCAGGTGACTCTGCTGTGTGACCTTTCTATTTATATCTTCTCATCTCCACCGTACACTTTCGTTCAGTGACTCACATCCTCATACCTTCTATTTAGTAAATAAAAAAAGATCAGTGAACCTTTTAAAAAGATAGCTCTTCCAAACACATTGACTTCCCTTTCTTCACAATGAAGCTTACTAATGGGAAACACAACTAAGAGGAGAAGTATGGGATCTGAATATAGAACACTGGCTCTGAGCTGTGAATTTACCACCTCTCAGATCTTGAGGCAAACACTCAGTTCTTCAGGGTTTCTGTTTTAAAATTTGTGAAACAACACAGAGAGCCATTCTCAGAGACACATAGAGAGACACACAGAGAAAAACAAACACAGACAGCAAGGCCATGGGTGAGTGGGTGGGGGAAGAGGGTTCTTTTTTTTTTTTTTTTTTTTTTTTTTTAACATATAGAAAATGCAATGCTGCTTGAAACAGCAAACCCAAGACTTCCCGGAGCTAAACTAGTAAAACAGATACTTAGGAACTTGAATTAGCCATCTGTGCTGGGAACCTAGTTCCAAACTGCAAAATTTGATTGAGATCATTTGGGAACAAACCCACAAAGTAAGCAGAAACTACCTGATACTTTTTCTCTGGTCTGTTCCATGTTTTGTCCAATGGCCATGGCAAATGGAAACACAGACTGTGAAGAGCTGTCAGGTCTAAACCTGACAGTGCCCATTGCTGCCTACTGCAGGACGAAGGCAGGGCTCACAGATTTAAGCGGCATAGTTCTCTGGGCCCAGCTATCCATTCATGGCAGGAGACTGTTTACTGGAAGACATACCCAAGGACCGGCCAATGCCCTTTCTCTGGTTTCTCACTTCCCAGGAGGCTGAATAATTTGGTTTCCTATGCAGTTTCTCTGCCAGAAGAGTTTGGGCTGACATGAACATCTGGCACACTTCAATTCTTTCACTTTAAGTGAACAAACCAGCTTTCTGATTCTAATTTGGATTCGGAGACATTTAGCACAGGAGAAAGAATGGTCTGATGTGCTGAGTCAAGACTTCTGACTGGCCCAGTGGCTGCATTCTTACTGTAAATTAAGGAATGAGCTCTCAGCTTTGTATATTGCTGTTTCTGGGAGCTTAGTTAATGGAAGACGCAAGCTTGTTGGGGGAAACTCTTTGGTCCACAAGTCCTAAACTGGATCTTGGTCCAGCATACTGGGTGAAGACCGTGCTGCAGGGGAACTTCTGGAGACTACTGGGCATCGTCCTGAAGTTATCTTTTCAGGTGTCCATTACAATTGATCTCATTTCCTGTTTGAAGATTATGTAAGCAAGGGTTTGTTTTTAATTATATTCCCCAGTTTTTTTTTTTGGTTTTTTTTTTTGTGTGTGTGTGTATCATTTTTTTTTTCTCTCACAGCATCTCACTGTGGAACCCTAGCTAATTTAGAACTCACTACATAAACCAGGTTGACCTCAAATTTGTGTTAGCCCCCCTGCCTCTGGGATTATAGGTGTGTACCACCACACCCTGCCATGCAAATGTTTTTAAAAGTATGATGTTCTAACAAGCACCATATTAATAAACATGGCCTTTATCAAAGGAGAAAAAGAACATAGATGAAACAAATACTCGTGGGGAAGCCATCCTCTGGCTGGAATGGGGAGCTTTGTGAACAGTTTACCCGAGGAATGACTTGGTGGAAGAATTTGGACAGTCTATGTTAGATACACTTATCTTTGAACCTATAGGGTTGGCAGGGAAGGATGTTGTGAGAGACAGCTGAAGGGATACCTTTCTGTAACAGATACTCGCTTTCATCTGTAGTGTTTATTTTCTCCCTCTGTTGTGATGCATTGTTCACCAGGCCTGAGACAGTGAGGTTCAGGCCATCACAATTTACCGATGGAGTTCCCTGTCACCTTTCCAGTTGCAAAGCACCATCTTCAGCCGAGAGGTTATGACCCATTCTGACACACAGCATCAACTAAAAGCATGAGTTTAGCAATTTGAAATGGGTGGGGACAAAATTTTTTTCCCCAAGAGCCAAAAGGCTCTGAGTCACAGGAGACAAGAAGTGAATGCTAAAGCTGAGCCAATTGCCTCTGTAGATAAACGTATTTGCACTCCAGTGCTACTCATTTGAGATGTTGATAAGGGAGAAAAAGAATATTTTGTTAATCATGAGCTTTACATTTCTTGTCATGTTTAGGTCTTCTCATTTCTCATTCTGAGGAGTAAGCCCAGGCTTAGAGCTGCTAATTAGCTCAAGCCCTATCCAGGAAGAAGACATATGAGATTATAGAACGCCTCCTGGTGGGCAGTGCCAAGGGGTGTTATCTGAAGTGTATGGCTAATGCTATGATAAAGGTTCTCAGCATCAAAAATAACGTGGGGAAGAAAATCAGAGACAGAACAAACTCTGATGTATCTCAGAACGTGACATACTTGACTTCAATTTTCTAAATTAAAGATCTACCAGAGGAAGGTACCTCTGAATGAATAAACTATTTATTACTAAGGCTCAGACAAAACCCGTTGTATTTATTTTAAAGTAAAGCTTGACTCCTAGATGCAAACAAGGAAAAGAAGGAAAACTAGGTGGCTATACGGCACCGTGGACGGAGCGCTGGCTCTAATGTCAGAAGGGAAAAATGTTAAGAGTTTGGCTAAAGTCAAAGAAGAGCAGCACTGATCAAGACCTCTTCCAGAGCTCAGGTGTCTGGACACGTTTGTCACAGTTCTTCTTCCCTTTGGTTTCAGCTTTGGATTGCTGCTGATTTTGTGCATGTGTGATGCTGGGATTGGATACAGGCCTTGTGCATGCTAGCATAGGTGGTTCCCCCTGAGCTGTATTCCCAGCTTCAGTGCTTAGCAGGAGGGTCCTTTGATTCTCTCACTTCTCTGTGTAACATCTGTTACACAGAGTTCTTTTTATCACTTTGAGACATAATGTCTCTATTTTCAAAATAAGAATAATAATAACTTTTGGCTCCTTCCGCTCTCTATGAAATGTCTACTAAGTTACAATTTATACTAAATTAGGGTTATTTACAAAGTACATATAATTTGTACGTATAATTTCCTAATTACCTTGTGAATTTCATGATAGTCTCATGTTCTGCACATTAGTATTACTCATAAGAAGGCTAAAACACCTTGCTCAAGAACACAGGAGGCACACCACCATTTAGCTGTAACAGAGACACACAGGGAGCCCTGCTTGCTCATTAGGGAAGACGTTAGAACTCTTGCTAACCCTGGCATACCCCTCAACTGCCACAAAATGAGTTGAGACCCTGATTGATCAGGTGAGCAGCCAGCACTCTTGTTGACCTGGAACCCCAAACCCTAGCCATACAGAGAACCCATCTGCTTGTCTGGTCAGTGGCCAATGCCCCTGATGACCCAAAATTTTCACCTGGAAAGCAAGCATGGCTGCTCTTCAGATAAGAGGCTAACACTCCTGCTGACACTAGTACCTCATCTTCAGCTGCCATAGAGTCAACTTGCTTGTCAGATCAAAGGCTAGCACTCCTAATGACCCTGACACCTTACCACCCTTCTACCACACTACTGCACAAAGATCACATTAGCTCCGTAGGTCCGAGTCTAGCAGCTCAGCCGACTCTGGCACTCTGTCCCTTTGATACTGCAGAGATCACACTGAGTGCTGACTCATGAGGTCAGATGTCACACTCCCATTGCTCAGGCATCTCCCTTGCCAGCTGACATAACTTATCTATTTGTGAGGTTAGAGTTGTGTACCCCACTACCATACACCAGTACTGAGTGTTCCCATGAATGAACTTCAGGCATCACATAGCTGACCCAAAACCAGCTAAGCTGTGTTAATGCCAACGCATAGACTAATCCTTGAACATAGGTGGCTAGACACTCAAACCAAAAGACAACCAGTGAACTAACTCCAAATGTGTAAATCTCAACTCAAAAAGACAAACAACACACACACACACACACACACACACACACACACACACACACACACAAAACAAGACAAAATGCTGCCTCCCAGAACTGCCATGCCCAGAGTGATGGTCCCTAGTGAGAGAGACATAGGCAAAATCCTAGATAAAGTAGTCCACAGAATTAGAAATATGTTCAAAGAATTCAAAGAGGACATAAATAAACTCCAGAATGAATTTGAAGAGGTCAGGAATAAACTCCTAAATGGATTCCAAGAGAACTCTACAAACAGTTTGAATAAAAAAAGAAGTCAATTCAGGATCTACAAAAATAAGTTCAATGAAGAAACAGAAATACTGGGAAAAAAGCCACAGAAATGAATAGAAATGAAAAATTAAGTAAGTCAAATAATAAAAAAAAAATCTCAGTGGAAAACTTCACCCAAGGAATGAATGGACCGTGTGGAGAACAAATAAAATATCAGGGCTTGAGATAAACTATAAGACTATGCCATTCAATTAGAGAAATTGATTAAATTTTATTTATAAAATTTATTTATTATGAGTGTTTGTTTACATGCATGTTTGTATACTATGTATATTATACGCATATCTAGTGCCCAGGGAGGTCAGAGTGGGTATGGAGCTCCTAAAACTGTGTTTGCAGATGGGGGCATCTGTGAACAGAACCCCTGTCCTCTGCAAGAGCAATCAGTATTCTTAAAAGCATTGAGCCATTTCTTCAGCCCAAGTGACAAATTTTGTTTTGTTTTGTTTTTGTTTTTTGTTTCTTTTTTTTGTTTTTGTTTTTGTTTTTCGAGACAGGGTTTCTCTGTGTAGCCCAGGCTGTCCTGGAACTCACTCTGTAGACCAGGCTGGCCTCAAACTCAGAAATCTGCCTGCCTCTGCCTCCCAAGTGCTGGGATCAAAGGCGTGCGCCACCACTGCCCCACTTAAAGTTTGTTTTCCTCTCCCCCGCCCCCCATGAAACTCAGTGAGAGAGACACATTGAGAACAGGCTGGATTCGACCTCACGAACCCGATGGCGGCGTCCGCCACCAGAGGGCAAGCGCTAAAGCCCTGCGCTACCACATGCTTGCCCAAGTGACAAATTTTTAAAACCACATGATCTTTGTGACATTTTCAAATGGTCAATGTATGTACTTTGGGGATAGAAGAAAGAGAAGAAAGCCATATCAAAGGCATAGCAAACCCAGAAACTGTAAAAGCCAGAAGCCCAAGCCAGACAATGGTGATGCATGCCTTTAATCCCTTCACTCAGGAGGCAGAGGTGGGTAGATCTCTGAGTTTGTGGCCAACTTAATCTACAGATAAAGTTCTAGGACAGCCAGGACTATAGAGAAACCGTGTTTCAAAAAACAAAGCAACAAAAAGCCCTAAACACTTGTGAAAATATATTACAGCTTTGAACGATCACAGCCAATCCAAGAGTACCTATGCCTGACAAAACTGTCCTAATTGAAGGAAAAAGAAAACTTCTTATAAAAAGCAAGCTAAAGGAATTTATGAGCATTAAGCCAGATCAATAGAGGAAATTAGAAGGAAGATTATGGACAGAAGAGGAATAAATATATTCAGAAGGCTCCAGGAGGTGGGATAAATGATGCTAACAGTTGTTCTTTACATAGGACTAAACACTGAGCACTGCACAACCACCAAATGACAAGAATTAAGTTACAGATTTCAGTACCAACCCTGAATTTTAATGCTTTCGATCTCCCAATCAACAGACACAGACTAGAAGATTGGGTTAGAAAACAGGAGCACTCTTACCAAGGCAGAGCTTTTTCTGGATCAGGCTGCTGCTACTGATTCGTGTTTGGTGTTTGCTGACTAGGCTGGGCCGCCATTACTGATTCATGTGTGGAATTGCCCTAGAGAACTAATTCTAAACTGGTCCACACCCTCTGTCAGTGGGTTATAAGGGAGGTTGAAGCATTTAAGAACCTGTATTGAAGTAAGTTTTGAAAACTCTAAGCCTAGAAAGAAACACCAAGAGAAGAAAATAAAAGGAGTACAAATAAGAAAGAAAGAAATCAAAGTATATCTATTTGTAGATTGTATGTATAAGAGACCCTAAAGATTCTATCAGAAAACATTTAGATCTGAAATTGTCTGGACATAAAAGCAACACACAAAAGTCATTGGCTTGCCTATGTATCAATGATGAGCAAACTGAAAAAAAAATAAGGGGAATAATCTCACAAAAATAAAGGAATAAACTAAGGATGTGAAATTTTTAATTTTAAAATTACATTCTATTTATTTATTGTGTCTATGTGTATGCATAAGCCTGTGTAGTGTAGGTGAGCATACTACAGTTTATGTGTGGTGGCAAGTACTCAGCTTGTGGGAGGGAGTCAGTTCTTTACTCCATCATGTGGTCCCAGGGATCAAACTAAAGCTATCAGGCCTGACAGTAGGCACCTTTACCCACCAAGCTCTCTCTCTCTATATATATAAAATGAAAACTTTAAAACACTTAATTGAAAAGGACACTAGGTTTTCCATGCTCATGAATTAGACAAGACAATATTGTAAAATGGCCATTTTACCAAAAGCAACCTAAAGATTGAATGCAATTCCAACAAAAATTCCAGTCACATTCTTCACAGAAATAAAAAAAAAAAACTTGGAATTCTTTATCAAAGTATAAAAAGGGACCTTAGATAGCTAAGACAATCCTGAGCAAAATAAATCCTGCTCAAGGCATCACCAAATCTAATTCCAAGGTATTTTATGGAGCCACAGTAATAAAAACAGCATGGTGTTGGTACAAAAACAGACATGTAAATAAATAGAGTAGAATAGAGGACCCAGAGGCCTGCCAAAATGACTCAGCACATACTGGTTCAGTGGGGGACCCAAGTTCTGTTTCCAGCATGTACATGGGTGGTTCACAACCACCTGTAACTCCAGCTCTAGGGGATGTGTCTTAGTTAGGGTTTCTATTTCTGTGAAGAGATGCCATGACTACAGCAACTCTTATAAAGCAAATCATTTAATTGGGGCTAGTTTACAGTTTAGAGGTTTAGTCCATTCTTATTTTTGTGGGAAGCATGGTAGGATGCAGGCAGACATGGTGTTGGAGAAGAAGTCAGGAAGCCTAAAATGCCATATTGGGCCTGGCTTGAGTATCTTAAACCTCAAGGTTCATTCTTAGTGATACACGTCCTCCAGCAAAGCCATATCTATTCCAACAGGAGTGTACCTCCTAATGGTGCACTCTCAGTGAGCCTGTAGCGGCATCTGCCTTCAAGACACCACAGAATCTGAATCCCTCTTCTAGCCTCTCTGAGCATTACAGTCTTTATGTACACACATACACGCACACACGCACGCGCGCACGCACGCACGCACGCACGCTCACACACACTTAAAATATAGTTGAAAATAAAAATAAAAATAAAAATAATTTGTAAAAGAAAAAGAATAGAGGACCCAGGTACAAGTCCCTGTAACTATAATCACCTAAATTTTAACCAATCTACCAAAAATACACATATATTTTAAAAAAGACAGCTTCTTCAACAAATGGTATAGGTAAATTGGATATCTATGTGAAGAAAAAAAAACTTAAGTTATTGTCTCACCTTATACAAAAATTAACACTAAATGGATCAAGGACCTCAAGACCCAAATCTCTGAAAATTTTCTCTGGAGGAGAAAATAAGATTTTATGAGGAAGACTCCAATTGTGTAGGAGATATGGTAAATGACAAATAACTAGGTTTTCATGAAATTAAAAAGATTCATGCAGTTGTCAAATAACTGAAAATGTATATTATATAATGAGAGAAAATATTTGCTAGCCATAGGTCAGATAAGAGATTTTATATCTTGAATCTACAAAGAACTCAAGAAACTCAACATTGGATATGATATGATGTCAAACATCTTTGATCCCAGCACTCTGGAGGGAGAGGCAGGCAAAGCTCTATGAGTTTGAGGCCAGCTGGTCTACAAGGCTACATAGAGAGACCCTACCTAAAAAACAAAACAAATGAATACGTTAGGGACAGGGAAGAGAAAAGGGTTTGTGTAGGTTAACTAAAACTAAGGATATATGAAAAACTTCCATGAAAGCCCACTACTTTGTAGGCTAATTAAAAAATATAACATTTTTGAAAAAGGAGCTTGAACACAGGTGCCCTGCCTGGGTGGCAATGTTTCAATAGAAGATATTTATTAAATAAAATCTCAGGGCCAAGTGCAGAATATTTTTCCCATGAGTTACTGGATAGGAGTTCTCCCAAATAACTCTCCCAAAATAACACAACCTATTGACATTGTTCTTGGTTGCCCACCAGAATTGAGTGGTAAGAAATAAAACACTTTGCTTATAGGGCATAGAGAAATCAAACTGGAACTGACTTGAAAACTTGCTCCCTGATAACCAATGTTCATAGTGTTGGAAGGTGCTATGCACACAGCTGTGGAGAAAAGCCATTTATGGTGTTTCCCAGCAGAGATCCCTGTATGCTACAAGACCAGTTGGGATGACATGTCCACTGGTGAAACAGTGACTTGAAGGTTATGGGGCAAGCAGCCACTTGGGGATGAGATCTGAGACACTGGTATTGTAAACTTGGACAGAAGCCCATGGTTGAGGCAGACAAAGGTTCTAGAGAGACCCTACTACTGTTATCTTGTTCAATGGACATGCTGTTAAACTGGCTTCTAAATATTTAAACACAGAGTAGTACTGACTCAAACCTGTCTGGAGAAGTGTCTCTCAGCGATGGTTAGCAGCTAAAGTACTGAAGACAAGTGACTATTGAGTGCTCATCTCTAACTTGGACATCTATATCAGTTGCATGTCCAAGACTTAGAAACATCCCAGAAGAGGACGTAGAAAGAAGATAAAATCCAGTGGATGGGGCTGAATACTGTGAAATTCTGTCTTCCACCTACAATACGGCCATTGCACTCATGAACTCATTGTAGTGACCTGCGTAAGACATGTACAAGACCAATCTCAAGCCAACAATATCAGTCAATAGTGGATTCATTGGGTTACAAAAAAAAAGGAGAGGACATGAAGTGGGGAGAGAGATGTGATGGGTTCCTGGCGGAAGTGGGAAAGGGGACTTGAGGTCTGATAAGATCATGATACACTGTTTACATGTAAGAAAATTTCAAAGAATAAATAAAAGATAGTCTATTAAAAAGAAGTCGGTGAGATTAACCTTAATACAGGAATTTTTAGCCTAAGATAGTCAAAATATTACTTCAACATCCAATAAATTCTAATGTTGAGATATTAATAGAATTGGTTATTTGAAAAGATAAGCGATAACAAAAAATTTAGTCAAATTAATCAAAAGAAAGAAAAAATTCAATAAGATTAGAGAAGAAAAAAAAGACATTGCAAGAAATACCGATGAAATGCAGAAAATCATAAGGATATGTCTTTAAAAACTACATCCCACCAGATTAGGAAAAAGGAGGAAATAGATAACTTTCTAGATGTCTATGAATTACAAAACTTAAACCAAGATAAGAGATCTAATTTAAACAGACCTATAACAAGCAGTGAAAATAGAGCCATAATAAAAAAAAAAAAAGCCCAGGTCCGTATGCACTCATTGTAGAATCTTACAAGGCCTTTAAAGAAGAACTACAACCAATATTTTTAAAATTATTATGTAAAATGGAAGAGAAAGAGGGATTCTAAACTCTTTACAAAGTCATTTTACTTTAATACTAAAAGCAGGTAAAGACAAAGCGACAAAATAAAAGTATGTGACAACCGTACAGCAATCTGATGAACATAAATGTAAAAATTCTTAACAAAATATTTACAAACAGAACACAACAAAAATGTCATTAGTCATGGTCAAGTTGGCTTTATAGTAGTGGTGCAACGATTGTCCAATACACGCAAAGGAAAGAAATTACATGATCACTATAGATGCAGAAAAAACATGTAAAGCTCCTAAGAATATTGAGAAAGAGAAAAAGTAAATCTCAACATGACAAAGGTTGCATAGGCAAGCCAATAAGATCATGAGCAAGGGTATCTTCAAGTCATAGCTGGAGTAATAGACAAGAGAAGAACCTAAAAGTAAATACAAATAGGAAAGGAAGAATTAAAAGTTCTCTATTTCAGATAATGCAGTTCAGTACATAAGATTGTTGGGAGCCGACTTCAAGCAAAAAGCAGCTAGAAAGGAGCTATCAGCTTTGCAGCCATCTTGAGCCATATACCCTGACATGAGACTTGGTTTTCAACAGCCTACAACAGCTGAAGCACACTCTGATATCCCACATAGCTTGTTTTGCTGTTAAGTGCCTTCAGCTGCAAGGAGCACATGGTATCCATGCCTACAAGGCATGCGGTGCATGTGTTGTCCACGTGCTATCTACGCCATATATGCCTGTGAGGCGCAAGTGCTGTCCACGCCTGCAAGGCTTACGTCATATCCACACCTGCAAGGCATGTGGTATCCATGCGCCTACAAGGCACGTGGCAAAAGCCTATAAATACCCAGGATTTCCTTGTTATGTGTGTGTCGTGTGAGAGTGAGTGTGTGGTGTAGTAGTAGTAGGTGTAGTGGTGTGTGTATGGTGGAGACAGTAAAGAAGACTTGACTACAGATCCTCTGGCTTGTCTCTATTCTTCGCGGATCTTCCCCTTCTTCTCCCCACTCTCTCTCTTGCTAAACCCGGACCTGCGGAACAGAGCGGGCCACTACAGTTTGGCGCCTGACGTGGGGCTCCAGTAAGCAGGGCTTTTACATAAGATAAAGACTCTACAAGAAAAACTCTTGAAGCTGATAAACATTTTCAATCAAGTGGCTGGATACAAAATAAACACATAAAAATCTATGGTGGTTTGAATAGGTGTGGCCCCCATGCACTCAAGTGTTTGAAGGCTTGGCCCATGGGGTGTGACACTATTAGGAGGTGTGGCCTTGTGGAGGAAGTGTTTCAGTGTGGGGGTGGGCTTTGAGGTCTCCTGGTGTCAAGCTCCTCCCAGTCTGGAAGAGTTTCCTCCTGGCTGCCTGAGGAAGACTGTCTCCTTGCTGCCTGCAGATCAAGACGTAGGACTCTCAGCTTCTCCAGCATCATGTATGCCTGCACAGTGCCATCATTCCTGCCATGATAATGGACTGAATCTATGAAACTGTAAGCCAGCCCTAATAAAATGTTTCTCTTTATAAGAGTTGTCTTGGTCATGGTAACTCTTCACAGCAATAAAACCCTATCTAAGGCATCTTCCTATATACTAATGGGAATCATGGTGAGAAAAAAAATCAGGAAAATAATCCGTTCATAGTAGCTTCAGAAACAAAATAAATAAAAGCCCCCAAATTCATCTTGGGATAAATTCAAGGAAGGAAAGAATAGACCTTTACAAAGAAAACTTTAAAACATTAAAGAAAGAAATTGAAGAATACACCAGAAGATGGAAAGACCTTCTGTGATGGTTTGTATATGCTTGGGCCAGGAAGTGGTGCTATAAGGAGGTATAGTCTTGTTGGAATAGGTGTATCATTGATTATAAAACCACAGTAGCTGTGGTTATCTGAAAACATGTGTGTAAGATTAAGCCCATCAGCATTCCATAAAGGATAGGGGAGACTTGTGAGTTCTTATCCGTCCTTGAGGAGCTTTTGATCTTGAGTGGGTTGCTATGGCAGGGGAGTCATTTTTCTCAGTGGTGTAGCCACTGTAAATTGCACAATCTCCAGTAAATGCCATGCTCATGTATACAAGCTCAATTGAACCCAGTGGGTCACAAACACATGAAAAAAGACATGAAAATGGGAGCAGAGCTAGTTAAAAAAGAAACAAGCAGTTCAGCGTGTGTGTGTGTGTGTGTGTGTGTGTGTGTGTGTGTGTGTGTGTGTAGGGCAAGAGGTAGGCAACAGATTCACAACAGGTGTGAATCTTGGCAAAGTACATTGTGTGTATATATGACATTAAATAACTATATTATATATGTATATATGTATATGAAATGGTCAAAATAAATAGAAAATTATAACACACATAGCACACACACATACATTACTTACACATACATATACCACAGATATATGCACATAGACACACACACACACACACACACACACACACACACACACACACACACACCCCACATGACAGAGAAACACAGAAGTTGAACCAGGTAGCACAGCTTTCTTTATACTAGAAGACAGACACTTAGCTGGACCAGCTAGTACTTATATCAGCTATACCCAGGGTGCTCTGCTTGTGAGCTGATTGACTCAAGAATGAAATCTCATGGGTGTTGCCCTGGTGTCATGATTTCTATCTCGATTTGCAGCTAGAAATGCTATAAAGTATGGAAGCCTTTTATGAAAGATAACTATTTCCTCTTCTGCGACTGCTTTTTAGTCTGGTAACTTTCTGCCCTCAATGGCATCGATTTTGTCTTTGGCCACTTTTTGCTTCCGAACAAGAACCCCCTACCTTTTAGCTGGAATAATGTGTAATTAGCAATTGAGGAAGAGCAGCCTTTTCTTTCCAAGATAAATGTCTTTGGAAATGTTGGTAAGTGAGAGGGCAAGGACTGGAAAGGAAAGAGGAGAACTTAGAATCCTGCAGTAAAATCAACGTTTCACCGTGGCTCTTGCCGTTGGTTTTTGTTTGTTGTCATTGTTGTTTTGAGAAGGTCTGTAATCTCAGCATTTCAAAACCTTTGGCAAGTGGATTGCTGCAAGTTCTAAGCAACCCCTGGACTCTAGAGTGCATTCAAGGTCATCTTGAAGCCCTGTCTTAAAGAAACAAGCAAACAAACAAACAAACAAACAAGCACCAAGTAAGTAAGTATGGCTAGAGGAACACTTTAAAGCACATGTGTGGCTCCTATTAGCGGCTTGTCCTCCATTTATACAGAACAGTGGTTCTCTAAGGTAATACTTTCCATAATGAAGTTTCAGTTCCAGGTCTCCCAACAAATGACCTCTCACCCCTGTCCTCAGGAACTCATGTTTCTGGTTCTAACTCTAGCCTCAATGGCTGTAGTATCCCTCCACAGCTTCTTAGTATTTATTCCTCATCTATTGGGTGATTGACCAGAATCTCTTGGTTAACTCTTGAACTCTTCCTTGTCACCCTGTGTCTATGTCTGCTCCCCTGCTGGCCTGTGAACTTCAGGACTCAAGGCCTTGGTAGGGCTTCCACATCCTACCAGGTAGCCAGTGTATTGCTCTGAAAAGCTATGCTAACTTGTTTGAATGGCATAATGAATGAGTTCATGAGTGAGCAGAGATTCATTTGGATACAGACATCACTCTTCCAGTCAATGGGCCTCAAACATGATTTTTTTTGGTCAAGACTGAAAAAATCAAGAGGCAAGTATAAAGGACAATGCGATTTTAACACATTGCCATATTTCTTTCAGTCCTCATATAAACCCACACATTGAAGGTAGCTTTTCTTTAAAGGATTCATGGTGTATTATCCTGGGAGAAAAGCACACAGGGAGTCATAGTGAGCAGGTATGCAAGCAGAGCAAATGGCATGAAGCCTTGTCCAGTAGACAGGGGCTGGCAGGCTGTCCCTAGTGAAGGGGCCATGCTGCAGAGCCTGCCACAGATCTTGCAGCATTTCTTCTGCACTGCGTTTTTTAAATTTCTTAGATTATATCAAACACTTGGGCTTCAGGAAGATAACACTTTTAAAAATAGCTATGGCTAAAAACGTACAGGATATTGGGCCAGTGAGATGGTGTTATCAGGAAAAGGCACTAGTCCCAAGGCTGAGGACTGAGTTTTGAACCCTGTGACCCATATGGTGGAAGAGGAGAACTGATTCTATCAAGTCTTCTGATAGATGTGTCTATGGACACATCTGTGCATGTGCACACATGTGATAATAATAAATTTTAAACATTACAAAGTACAAGATTTTTTTTAAATAAATGGAGTCTTCAGGAGAAACTGAGACATGAGAAAGTGATGAAGTGTGGAAACAATGAAGAAGTGAAGTCTTTCCCATCTGAGTGCCCACATAGGCATACGACCACACACTCACACAGGCACACACCCACACAGGTACACATCCACATAGGCACACAGGCACACACCCACACAGGCACACACT
>JANHMN010000008.1:6184169-6199640 GCA_030674055.1 Rhabdomys pumilio
CACACACTCACACAGGCACACACCCACACAGGCACACATCCACATAGACACACACTCACACAGGCACATACCCACACACCACACAGGCACACACCCACACAGGCACACACACACACAGGCACACACACACATAGGCACACACCCACACAGGCACACACCCACACAGGCACATACCCACATACCCACACAGGTACACATCTACACAGGCATACACCCACACACCCACACAGACACACATCCACACAGGCACACACACCACACAGGCACACATCCACACACCTACACAGGCACACACCCACACAGGCACACACCCACCCAGGTACACATCCACACAGGCACATACACACACAGGCACATACCCACATACCCACACAGGTACACATCTACACAGGCACACATCCACACACCTACACAGGCACACATCCATACAGGTACACATCCACACAGGCACACATCCACACACCTACACAGGCACACATCCACACACCTACACAGGCACACATCCATACAGGTACACAGACACATAGACACACAGGCACACACCCACACAGGCACACATCCACACAGGCACACACCCACTCACCCACACATCCACACACTTTAGACCATCCTCTGCACATACATATATAAACCTACCCTCACATATATATATATAAACCACATCCTCACTCATTCACATACACATACACCATTCCTACCTACATGCTCACAGGATCGCTACCTTACATATACAAACTTCTGTGTTTACCCTCATGTCTTATATATGTACAAACACACTCACACATGCATGGCAGTATATCATAACACACCCATCCACAGGATATGCATATGACTACACTTACACCTGCACCTGCACACTCAGTGGGGGCTGCACCCACTCAGCACCTACTTATTTCTCTAAGGTAAACACCCTGTGAAGTGTAAGAACAATTTCACATTTCCTTCCATCCAACAATAACAACTCTGTCACTGTCCTCACAGGCTAGTGTAGATCTACTTTGGACTTCCTCTTTGCAGTTATGGTGTGCATCTGTGTTGTTAGAGAAGAAACCTCATGTGCATGTCCTCTAGCCCTCTCCCCAGTGTGGTATTGTGGTATCATCTGGGCATCACTGAGCAGCACCCAAACTAGAGGTTTCATTCACAAGGTATGACTCTCTGCACAGCTTACTTTGAACACTGGTCTTGAAAGCAACTTCATTTTGAACTGCATCAAGAGTTTTGAAGTGAAGGGCTTGGTTATGATGCAACAAGTTATTTTTTAATAGATTCTCTTGTACCAGACACTGTGTGTGTGTGTGTGTGTGTGTGTGTGTGTGTGTGTGTGTGTAGTGGGGAGAGCTGGGAAGGAGTTTTGGGAAGTCAAGTATAGAACACCTCGCCTGGAAACCTTGCCCTGTGGGTAAGCAGGTCAAAGCTGAGTTCAAACTGTGTTTTGACTCGACAAAGATGACTCATCGAGCAGCAGATAAAGGTTTAGAGAGGCTCTCACGTCCTCACCTCTAGTGTCTAGATGACCCCAGGATGCACTGCCTTCCCTGGGCACTTGGATTTTCATCTGGTAGCTGAATACCTAGTGCCTAACTCACCGGGCTTGTAGGAGATAAGTGAGGTGGTACTGGAGGCTTTCAGCTCAGGTGCATCTTTGACTCTTCATAAGAAAGGCAGCATCTGTGTTCTGTTGTTCCTGTTTTACTGCTGGCTTTCCAATACCACTTTAGGTTATTTTCAACCACTTAAAACCTTTGCTCTTTCAATAGCTGTGGGAAAAATTCCTGAACATCCACACCCACAACTTTCTCATCTTTTGTTCCACAAGGATGACTCAACAGGACAGAAAGTCTCTGCTGAGCACAGTTTTGAAAGAGTGGCGGCTAAAGGGGAAGGTATAATTTAGAGGCAGAAATGCTGGGCACAGAAGAGGGGTGAAGGCTGAGGACATTAGAGCAGGTATCATGGAATTGTCTGAGCTCCTGTGTACCCAGCATGCAATTTCAAGATCACAGTAGAAGCATAAGGACATGCGCTCAGACTCTATTAAGTTAATAGTCTCCTTGAATTTCATATTGAAAACTTACCTTCCAGAAAAGAGAGATCTGCTGTCTGTCATAGTCGATGTCTTGTTTCATGTACCAGATGTCTAATGTCCCAACAGGCTCTGACAAGAGTAAGGGATGAAAAGCACATTGTCACATAAATATGTACACAATAGAAAACCTTTAAAAGTCAACAAAAAATTCTAGAAATTATTATAGACTAATTTCAATTTCAGTGTAATTTAGCATTCCTGTTTTCTTTTACTTTTTGGCACAAAAGTAAAAAAAAAGACAGATACTTTGAAAAGGAAAAAAATTAAAAATATTGAGAAGAAAATTTATTCCTAACTTACCTTTAAAATATATTAACCCATGTTTCATTGTACATAGGTACTTAAATTAAAAAAATCAAGGTGTATATGGTGATCTTTCTCTCTTTTTGGGGGGATGTGGGAGAATAAGGACATAAATAAAATCAAGGCATCAAAAGAACATAAAATACAAATAAAAATGGCAAGACTTATCTTCACCCCAGTCCTAAACTTAGACCGAAGAGTGGTTTTTTGGTGTGATATACTTGGAGGGAAGGCACATCTTCTTTACCTTAAAAGTCACAGTACCTAGGACAGTATCTAGGATATAATAAACATTGCTCAGTAATGAATGAACAGACCAGGCAATGCTATGCATTTGATGTCAAAACACAGCTGAACTTGTTATAAGACAATGGCTGAATATAGTATTAATGAATTTGAGAAAGGCAAACACACTTTATAAAGTGATAGACTGTCAACCTTGTGCTGTGTGTGTTTATGAGCACGCGCACACAGATGCACACATTTGTTCTCTTTTACTTGATAGATTTGCTGTTAGCCTGGAGTGCAATCAATACAACCACTGAACTCAGCTGCTGTTGCTCCAACCCAACTTCCTTCACAGAGAAACTCTCAGTGTGTTTGAGGTGAGGCTATACTGGTGTTCCTTCTGGAATAAAGTTCCTCTCAATCAGAACAAAATTTATAAACTATTAACACCTACTACCTACCTGGATAACAAAAGCTAAAACAGCCAGGGAGAAAATAGCAGTGGAACAAGAAAGCCACATCAGGGCAGCCCTGTGCCAGCACTGTGTAAAGGGTCTGTGGGCTCTTCTCAGCACCAACTTTTATTCTTCTCATGTCCTGCTGGGACTATATTTAGTGCAAGGATTACCAAGGAGCTAGGCTATGTATCACAAAATGCTGCTGCTCTATCTTTAACAAATATGCCCTTTACTGGATTTCCTCTTCTGTCAAGTGAAGTTGGTAACTCTGTCATGGCAGCTGTCTTGAGAGTTGAGCATAATGCAGCTGCAAGGTAAATTGTTAGGAAACTTAGCTGCTGTCTAATACCAACACTTCTCAAACTATTCCATAAAGCAGAAACAGAAAGAACATGACCCAATACATGCTACAAAGCCATTTTCTCATTTGAAAACTGAGTTGCTGAGAAGTAATAGTTGGGCTCTGAGCATGAGTCTGTTTAATTCCGTAGCCAGTCTGGGATGGTTTGCACTGTGCAATAACTTGGCTCTAAAATCACTTGTGATTCCTCTATAAGACCTGCATTTCCCATCAGGTGGGCCTCTGAGCCTCTTCTGTGACTGTTGTCTCCCTCTGTAACCCCCACCCCCACTTCTCTTCCTCCCTCCCCCTTTCTCCCTCCCTCTCTCCCACATCTCTCCCTTACCCTCTCTTCCTCTCTCCCTCTTCTCATAACCATCTACTTGTGTTTTTTTCTTAAAGCCTTTTTTCCTCCTTCTTTCCCCACTAGGAGTAAGATAGCTCTTGCAATGAGGACTACAAGATGAGAAAAGCTTTCATAAAGGACTCTGAAATGCTCTTAGTTCTTCAGGACATGAAAGGAAACACAAGATCTGATAGTCCAGGTGCAAAGAATTAAACAGTACAGGCAACTGACACTAACCAGTTCAAAGTACAAGGTAAAGTTTGGCCACTACCATGCACATGTTTTTGTTGAGCCCTTTTCTGATATGGATGTCTCACGTGGTAACACCTGCTGCACACTCGTGGATGAGGAAGTTGGCAAAACCAGAAGAACAAGAGTCAAAGCTGGTAACTGGCAGAGCTGAGAAATGAGGCCACTCTTACTATTACCAAAGAGCCCGCTTTTCCCATTGCAGTTTGCTATATTGAACAAATTCCAAAAATTGCACAGTCCAGGCACTGAGAGTATAATTAGGACTGGGTTTGTTCTGTATCAAAATCAGTTTTCTTGTTCACAGCAGTAATGCCTTTAGCTTATTGGCCACAAGTTTGAAGTCATTACTCACTGGATTGCTTGCTAAAGGTCCAGTATCTAACAGATTATTATAGACTAGAAATCAAACTCTGCAGTTATGTCCCCTCCACAAGCTCAAGAACAAATACAAGTGAAGTTTTAGTGGTGTTCTCTTTCTGCACAGGACTCAGACTGCCTTTGCTGAATCATTCACGGCCCCTCTCTGGGACTCTTGTCATAGTTTTGCACATAAACTGTATTTTGTCTGATCCCCAAGAGAAAAAACAATTTCTTAGTATCATATGCTTTCCAGCTACTGCCCCATATTTTTGCTTTCACTGAATTTTTGGGAAAGAGGTAGAAATTGTTGCTGTCTTAACTTCCTCACTTTATATTTACTCCCAAGCTATGTTGTGTGAAATCCCTTCTTCCATATACACTGACTGTGTGGCTGTCCAAGTCACCAGGTCTAAAGGTCACTTCTCTGCACTCATATCATTGCATTTCGTGGCATCTCAAGTCAAGAGGTTGTTGCTTTTTTATTTTTCTGGAGACATAATTATATGTGACAAAATGGTGAAGGAACAAAGTTTTCTAATGCTGATTCACCCATCCTACAATGAAGGAATTGTTAGGGTACTGACGGGAAAAGTGAGTTGTACAGAGAATGCAACTTCCATAAAGCTCAAACAAGGAAAGCTAGATGTTGTTTAGAGACACATGGCTGAGAAATGCACAGTCCAGGCCAGTGTTACCAACGGGAAGCTATGACAAGGCTAAGAATATATTGGCAATGTGTGTTCTTATTGGATCTGGAAGTGCTAATATTGTTCCCCTTCTTGCAATGAGATTACAGATGAGCCTGAGAAGAGAAAGACAGCACAAGAGATAAAACAACAAGGGATCAATATCTCTTTTCCTCACTGCAAGACCTTGAAGGCTGTAAATCCCAGACAAAGCACCTTAAGTCAGGTGTTACGAAACAACAACAACCAAACCAAACCAAACCAAACCAAACCAAACCAAACCAAACCAAAGAAACAAAGAAACAAAAAACCCAAGAACCAACTGTAGAATGGACGGCTTGAACAATGCACATCCATTTATATGGTTCTAGAGGTTGGGAAGTAAAGATCCAGGTGCTGACAGATCTGATGCCTGCTTGGTGTGGTATGGCTTTTTTGTTGAACCTTCAAACAGGAAGTGGTGGAGTAGGAGACAGATCTGTTTTTTCTTCTTGTGAGGGCAAAGATCCTGTACATGATGGGTCCATACTCATAACCCAATTACTGGCAAAAGTCCCATCTCCTATACATCTTTCTTCTGGTTTGGGGAAAGTTGTGTGCTTTAGTCTCCACTTGACCCCCCCCCCCCCAAAAAAAAAAAAACCACCAGAGATAGCTCAACTCCCAGGAAGTCTGTCACAACCAGGCTTACTGGTAAGACCCCCTTGCCCCAATACCAGGCCTAACTGGGATCACCATGGGGCCCAGAGGAAGCAGAACCTATCTGTCCTGCAGGAGACACATTGTCCTGGTCTGCAACTGTGCCCAGGGGTAGATTGGGTGCTCTAGCTCTCCCTGCCCCTGCCCCACCCAGTGACAGCTTGATCAAGGAGATCCATCATAACCAGGCTCACAGGAGGAACAGGCTTTAGTCAGAGACAATAAGGCCAGTTAACACCAGAAATAAGCGGATGTTGAGGCAAGCATAAGAACATAAGCAACAGAAACCAAAGCCACTTGGCACCATCAGAACCCAGATCTCCTACCACAGCAAGCCCTGGATACCCTAACATACCTGAGAAACAAGATTCTGACCTAAAGTCCCATCTTCTGAAGATGATAGAGGACCTTAAGGAGGACATAAATAACTCTCTTAAAGAAATACAGGAGAACACAGGTAAACAGGTAGAAACCTTTAAAGAGGAAACCCATAAATCCCTTAAAGAAATACAGGAAAACACAATCAAACAGGTGAAGGGATTGAACAAAACCACCCAGGATCTAAAATAGAAATAAAAACAATATAGAAATCACAAAGGGAGGCAACCCTGGAGATGGAAAACCCAGAAAAGAGACCAGGAGTTACATATCACAAACATCACAAAGCATCACAAACAGAATACCAAAAGATAGAAGACAGAATCTCAGGCATAGAAGATACTGTGGAAGATACTGACATGACAGTCAAAGAAAATACAAAGTGCAAAAGGCTCCTAACTCAAAACATCCAGGAAATTCAGGACACAATGAAAAGACCAAACCTAGTAGCCAGAAGGTGGAAAGAACCCAGATGTCCTTCAACAGAGGAATGGATACATAAAATGTGGTACATTTACACAATGGAGTACTACTCAGCTATTAAAAATAATGAATTTGAGAAATTCTTAGGTAAATGGATGGAACTAGAAAATATCATCCTGAGTGAGGTAACCCAATCACAAAAGAACACACATGGTATCTACTCACTGATATTCGGATATTAGCCCAAAAGCTTGAAATAGCCAAGATTCAATACACAGACCACATGAAACTCATGAAGAAGGAAGACGAAGTGTGGATGCCTTGGTCCTACTTGGAAGGAGTGACAGAATGCTCAAAGGAGCAAATATGACGACAAAGTGTGGGACAGAAAGTCAAGGAGGGGCCATCTGGAGACCACTCTACCTTGGTACCGGTCCCATGTGCAGTCACCAAAGATAAACACCGATATGGATGTCAGAAAGTGCATGCGGACAGGAGCCTGATGTAGCTGTCTCCTTGGAGGTCTGCCAGAGCCTGACATATCCAGAGGCGGATGCTCGCAGCTACCCATTGATCTGATCAAGGGTTCCCAATGGAGAAGCTAGAGGACTGAAGGAGCTGAAAGGGTTAGTGGCCCCAAGAGGAGAGCAACAGTGCCAACCAACCAGAGCTCCCCAGTGTCTAAGCCACCAGCCTGGGAGCACAAAGGGAGGCACCCATGTCTTCAGCTGTGTACTTAGGGGAGGATGACCTTGTTAGGCATGGGTGGGAGAGGAGATCCTCGATCCCATGAAGGCTGAACACCAAGTGGGGAGGAATTCGAGAGTAGGGAGGGGAGAGGGGCATGGGGGGTAGGTGGGGGCACACCCTTGTGGAGGCAGGAGAGGGGATGGGATAGGGGGTTCCTGGGTGGTGGGGGGAATGGGGTGAGGGGATAAAATCTGAAATGTAAACATAATATCCAAAAAAAAAGAAAAAAAAAAGAAAAGGTACAGAAGAGAGTGAAGATTCCCAATTCAGAGATCCAGAAAACATCTTCAACAAAATCATAGAAGAAAACCTCCCTAACCTAAAGAAAGAGATGGCCATGAACTGTATTCAAGAAACCTACATAACATCAAATAGATTGGACCAGAAAAGAAATTTCTCTTGTCACATAATAATCAAAACACCAAAAGCACAGAAAAAGAAGAATATCAAAAACGGTAAAAGAAAAAGGCTAAGTAACATATAAAGATAAACTTATCAGAATTACACCAGACTTCTCAACAGAAACTCTCAAAACCGGAAGATGTTGGACAGGTGTCATGCAGACCCTAAGAAAACACAAATGCCAGCCTAGGTTACTATACTCAGCAAAACTCTTAACCACTATAGATAGAGAATCCAAGATATTCCATGACAAAACCAAATTTAAACAATATCTTTCCACTAATACAGCCCTATAGAAGATACTACTACTACTACTACTACTACTACTACTACTACTACTAACAACAACAACAACAACAACAACAACAACAACAACAACAACAACAAACTCCAACAGAAGGAGGGAAACTATACCCCAGAAAAAGCAAGAAATTAATCTTTTCACAACAAACTGAAAAGAAGAGAACAACTCAAACATACTATCACTTCTATCAACAAAAATAACAGGAACTAATAATCATTGATCTTTAATATCCCTCAACATCAATAGACTTAATTTCCCAATAAAAAAACATAGGGTAACAGACTGGATGCGTAAACAGGACCCAGCATTTGGCTGCATACAAGAAAACACACCTCAGTGACAAAGACAGACACTATCTCAGAGGAAAAGGCTGGAAAAACATTTTTTAAAAAAAATTATTTATTTATTTTATGTATATGAATACACTGTAGCTGTCCTCAAACACACCAGAAGAGGGTATCAGATCCTATTACAGATGGTTGTGAGCTACTACATGGTTGCTGGGAATTGAACTCAGGACCTCTGGAAGAGCAGTCAGTGCTCTTAACTGCTGAGCCATCTCTCTAGCTCCAGAAAAACATTTTTTAATCAAATGGTCTCAAGAAACAAGCTGGAGTAGTCATTCTAATGTCCAATAAAATAGACTTTCAGCCAAAATTTATTAAAAGAGATGAGGAAGGATACTTCAAACTCATAAAAGGAAAAATCCACCAAGATGAGCTTTCAATTCTGAACATCTATGCCCCAAATTCAAGGGCACCCACATTTGTAAAAAAGATTTTACTAAAGCTCAAAACACACATTGAACCTCACACAATAATAATGGGAGATTTAAACACCTCACTCTCACCAACGGACAGTTCACTGCAGCAGAAACTAATCAGAGACACAGTGAAAGTAGCAGAAGTTAAGAAACAAATGGATTTAACAGATATCTACAGAACATTTCATCCTAAATCAAAAGAATATATCCTCTTCTCAGCACCTCATGATACCTTCTCCAAAACTGACCTTAAAATTGGGTACAAAACAAGACTTAACAGATACAGAAAGATTGAAATAATCCCACGCATTCTATCAGATCATCATGGACTAAGATTGGTCTTCAATAACAACAAAAGCAACAGAAAGCCCACATACTCATGGAAATGGAACTACTCAATGATAACTTGGTCAGGGAAGAAATAAAGACATTAAAGACTTTCTAGAATTTAACGAAAATGAAGGCACAGCATATCTAAACACAATGAAATGAAATGAAATGAATGAAGCATATCTAGACACAATGAAAGCAGTTCCAAGAGGAAAATTCATAGCACCTAGTGCCTTCATAAAGAAATCGGAGAAATTCCACACTAGCAACTTAACAGCACATTTGAAAACTCTAGAACAAGAATCAAATACACTCAAAAGGAGGAAATAACAGGAAATCATCAAACTCAGGCCTGAAATCAACTTATTAGAAACAAAGACAACTATACAAAGAATCAACAAAACTAAGAGCTGGTTCTTTGAGAAAATCAACAAGATAGTTAAATTCTTAGACAAACTAACTAAAGGGCACAGTTTGTTTGGCTTAAAAAAATCAGAAATGAAAAGGGAGACATAACAACAGAAACTGAGGAAACTCAAAAAAAATCATCAAATCCTACTACAAAAGCCTATACTCAACAAAAATGGAAAATCTAGATGAAACGAACGACTTTCTAGACAGACACCAGGTACCAAAGTTAAATCAGGATCTGATAAGCCATCTAAACAGTCCCATAACCCCTAAGGAAATAAAAGCAGTCATTAAAAGTCTCACAACAACAACAACAACCAAAAAAAGAAAGAAAGGAAGAAAGAAAGAAAGAAAAAGATAAAAAAAAGCCCAGGGCCGGATGGTTTTAGAGCAGAGTTATATCAGATCTTCGAGGAAGAACTAATACCAATACTTTTCAAACTACTCCACAAAACAGAAACAGAAGGAACACTACTTAAATTGTTCTATGAAGTCACAGTTACACAGTTACCTAAACCATACAAAGACCAAACAAAGAAAGAGAACTTCAGACCAAATTTGCTTATGAATATGGATGCAAAAATACTCAATAAAATTCTCAAAACCGAATCCAAGAATGCATCAAAATGATCCTTCATCATGATCAAGTAGGCTTTATCCCAGGAATGCAGTTATGGTTCAATATATGGAAATCCATCAATGTAATCCATTACATAAAAAACTCAAAGAAAAAAATCACATGATCATCTCATTAGATGCTGAAAAAGCCTTTGACAAAATACAACACACCTTCATATTAAAAGTCTTGGAGAGATCAGGAATTCAAGGCCCATACCTAAACACAATAAAAGCAATATACAGTCAACCAAGAGCTAACATCAAATTAAAGGGAGAGAAAACTTGAAGCAATCTCACTAAAATCAGGAACAAAACAAGGCTGCCTACTCTCTCCTTATTTATTCAATATAGTATTCAAAGTTCTAGCTAGAGTAATTAGACAACAAAAGGAGGTCAAAGGTATACACATTGAAAGGGAGGAATTTGTGGATGATATATTATACATAAATGACCCCAAAAATTTTATCAGAGAACTCTTATAACTGAAGACCCAACTACACCACTCACTACTGGGCATATACCCAAAAGATACTCCTACATATAACAAGGACAAATGTTCCACTATCTTCATAGCAATCTTTTTTATAACAGGCAGAAGCTGGAAACAACCCAAATATCTCTCAATGGAAGAATGAATACAGAAATTGTGGCATATCTAAACAACTGAATACTACTCATCTATTAAAAATGATGACTTAATGAATTTTGCAAGCAAATGAATGGAACTAGAAAATATCATCCTGAGTGAGGTAACCCAGACTCAAAGGACATACATGGTATATACTTACTAATAAATGGATATTAGTCCAAAGCTCAGAATGCAATTCACAGACCATATGAAGCTTAACAAGAAGGAAGGCCAAAGTGTGGATGCTTCAATCCTACTTAGAAGTGGGAACAAAATAATCACGGGAGGTAGAGGGAGGGAGAGATCTGGGTGAGAGGGGAGCTGTGTGTGTGTGGGGGGGGGAAGGAAAGGGGTGGCAGGATCAGTTATGGGAAGAGACAGGAGAGAAGTCCAGAGGGCCTGGAGAATCAATAGAAATATGTAGCAGTGGGGGTATGAATGTGGGGAACCCCTAGAAAGTCCTAGACACCAGGGATGTGAGATACTTCCAGGAGCCAACGGGGATGACATTAACTGAAATACCCAACAGAGGCGAGATAGAACCTGAAGAGACCACCTCCAGTAGATAGGTATAGCCTCCAGTTGAGGGATGGGGTCACCCACACATCACAAAAATTTTAACCCAGAATTGTCCTTGTCAAAAGGAAATGCAGGAACAAAAAATGGAGCAGAGACTGAAGAAAAATTCATCCAGACACTATCCCACCTTAGAATCCATCCCATCTGCAGACATTAAACCCCAACACTACTGCTGATGCCAAGAACTACTTGTAGACAGGAGCCTGGTATGGCTGTCCTCTGGGAGGCTCTGCCAGCACCTGACTAAGATACATGCAGATACTCACAGTCAACTATTAAACTGAGCCTGGGGACCCCAATGAAGAGTTAGGGGAAGGACTAAAGGGGATTGCAACCCTATAGGAAGAACAACAATATCAACTAAATGGACTCCACAGAGCTCTCAGGGTCTAAACCACCAATCAAAGAATATACATGGGTGTGTCCATGGCTCCCACTACATATGTAGCAGAGAGTGGCCTTATCTGGCATCAGTGGGAGGGGAGGTGCTTGGCCCTATAGAAGCTTGTTGCTTATTGAAGGTGAATTCTAAAGGGGTGAGGCGGGAGTGTGTGGGTGTGTGAGATAGCACCCTCTTAGAGGCAAAGGGAAGGGGGACCAGGATGAGGTGTTTGCAGAGGGGAGACCGGAAAGGGGGTTACCGTTTGAAATGTATATGAATAAAATAATTTTTAAAAAGTCCCATCTCCTAATTTTATCTCATCAGGGATCAGGGCTTCATTATATGAGTTTTGTGGGAAGATGAACTTGAGTTCATAGCAAGGAAGAAATGTAAGAAGGCTCCTAGATTCCTCTTGGGTGTTGTGTTTCACCTTGGCATTGGCTCCCCCAGGAAGCCAATTTCTCTAGCCTTTCAAGATAAATCGCAACTCTCGGAGTCTGAAGTTCTGACTGGTTGGCATTATGTCCCATCACCTGGTGTAGTTTCTGGTGCAAACACATTTTTTTTGAAGACTATGCTTCCAGTGGTGGGCTGGCCACCATTTATTAAATACTGTAGAGGTATTTTCCTCCTCAGGGACAGGAACAAACTTGAGGAAGGCCAAAGAAGGGGCAAAGGTTGGGATTCTGACTGTATCTTCTTCCCTAATGAAACATTTGCATGTGACTCCCTTTAGTACAGTACAGAGCCCTTCACTCTTCAGCCTTAGGCAAAGAGATAGAAGCATGACAATCTCTGAGTTTATTCTAGGGGTTGACAACCACGACTTGTGGCCCAAATCCAGCCCACGAGCAAACGATAATAATAGTTTGGCTTTTTAAAAAATGGTTAGAAAATGAGAAAAATAATTTTTAGTAACACATGGAAACTTTGTAATATCCAAATCTTGATATCATACATGGAGTGTTTTTGGAACACAGCCATGTCTTTAGTCGATGCCAACGACTGCACAGAAACCTCAAGAACAACTTTTAACAGTTGCAGAGACTATATAATACACAAAGCTACAATTGTCAACTTTCTGTATCTGCAGATAAACTGTTTGCAAACTACCAAGCTTCACTGTGATGAAAGGTTTGTTATCTGAGATGTTAGAATAACTAATATTTGATTGTTTACATCCATCTTAATGGTGATAATAGGTTAGCATAACATGAATGAATGAATTAACAAATGAATGAATTTCCTAGCTTTTCAGTGTGGGGACATGTGGCCTCTGAATCTCTCCCTTGGACATCTTTCACTCATCTGTGTTGTCACCGTGACATGAAGTACTTCTTTACCACTCTGGCCTGAAGATAAGCATTCCATGCCTCCTCAGTTAAGTCACCAAATGAACTGAGAGGAGTAGCAGTAAAACATGGGGGAAGAGAGTCACATATATAGAAGGCCTATTCATCATAGTGGAGCCTTCTGTTAGGTCTTGTGAGTGGTGAGTATGTACAGGTCTGGATACTTCTGAGTTCAAATTCATGAGTTTTCTCTTACTAGAAAAAAAATATAGCTTGGACCCCCCAGAGTCATGACTGCTTTTGATGGATGCTGAATTATAAACTGTTTCTCACAAAGTGACATTGTTTTCTTTCTTCTCCCCTTCCTTAGTGGTCATTTCTCTGAAAGACCATGACCGGAGTCAAATGTAACAGCAAAGGAAGGGGCACACGTGGAAAGAAGAGAGTCATCACGAAGGTGAAATGACACCCATAGCCACGCCTGGGCCACCAGGGGATACCATGCTCCTCCCAGTTTTTAGAAGCTGAAGCTACAGAAAAAGAATCATAAATCATTCACAGTTTCAGAGAGTAAAGCGTGTTACATGTGACTAGACACTTAAAAGGGTTAAAGAGAAGAAGTGTTAGAAAAAAAAAACTTCACACGTTTGGGTTTGCATCAGGTGGTGTTTCAAAGGGAAACTGATGACAGAAGAGTGGTAAAAGGTGTAAACCACACAGCTTAAAGTAAGAGCAGAGTACAGGACAGCCCACAGAAAGATCAAACTAGAAAAGCAAGATGCAGGCATTGAAAGGAAGCAGACAGGGAGAGCTGAGCCACCTTCCAGCTCTCTGCCGAGTGCCTGCTCTGCTCTGAACACATCAACCTCACAGTGACTGGTGGCTTATTTACAGCTTATTAGAGTTACTAGTTTGCCTTGGAGATGTTTTAATTTGTCAGATAAATGCTAAGGAAATAAGAAAAGAAAACTCTTTTTGGCACATCTAAGTGTAAAATGACAAGGATTCATCAGCTCCAAGTTTCTGTAGCTTGTAGCTTGGCCCATGGGATGTAATAATGTAGGTTACAGGTATTTAGACCCATTCATTATCTTGAATTTGAATATCAAATGTGACCCATTTGAAAAATCTTATCAGCATTTTGCAAACAAAATTTAATCCATGAAGTATTTTAAGAGAACATTACTTTACATTGGGCATAGTGATCCAGGTCTTTAATCCTAGCATTTAGCAGGCAGAGGCAGACATACCTCTGAGTTTGAGGCCAGCCTCATCTACAGAGTCAGTTCTAGACAGCCAGGGAAATGGAGAGACAGAGAAACCCTGTCTAGAAAAAACAATAACAAAGATTACTTCAAGTACATTAAATAGTGCAAAGAAAATCTCTGGGCGACACAGGGATCATGTGGGTTACTACTGTGCCCTTAGTCAGAAAAAGAGGTATTTTAACTACCACATGCTAGATGAATCCATTTTAAATATTTTCTTACATGGAGAAATACAGTTATCAGAAGACAAACTCTGTATTGGGTATAATAGTCTCATAGTAGATGTCAGAGCTCTCTGGAGCCTTGGATGCCACCAGCTCATCACTGTTAAGTGTCATCAGCTACCAAAGGACTATTAAGAAGCTTCATGTGGTGACTCAAGCCTTTAATCTCAGCCCTGAGGAGGCAGAAGCTGAAGGATGGTCTCTGAGTTTAAGGCCAGCCTGATCTACATATTTAGTTCCAGGCTAGACAGAACTACTAGTAAGACCCTGTATCAAAACAAACAAAGAAACAAACAAACAAACAAAACCAACAACCTCTCCTTGCCCCTATTAGGAGCTCAAAGAATACAGGCCAATCACAAGGCTACTTCTTACATACACATATTACATATCTCACCTTTACAAATAACCACTTAGATGTTCACATTAATATCATAAAAATTCCAGCTGTGCACAGCAGTGGATATTTTAATCTCAACATGTGGAAAGCAAAAGCAGGCAGATGGTTTTGAGTTCAAGGCCACCAAGGTGTACATAGGAGAATCGAGTTCCAAGTGAGCCGGGGCTACATAATAAGAATTTATCTCACAAAACAAAACTCAAGGTAGCAACATGCAATTGATTATATGCCAGTAGTTTTTCTTTGAAATTTACACAAAGTATTGTAACAGGGCTCCAGACCTTAGTAGGTCACCCGACCTTAGCACAACTGACTTCATGATAGATGTACCATTTAGGCTGTAAAACTCAGCTCTTAGACAGCATCACCCGCCAAAACTGAAACAAAGGACTATTCCATCAAAGTCCATATAGTTCTGGAAAAGTCTCAAAATATAGTAACTTTACTTTTTAGCTTTTGTGGTTCTGATTATGGCTAGCTGTTCTTGTTAACTGAAGTGTGTTAAGCAGGATCTCTCTCTCTCTCTCTCTCTCTCTCTCTCTCTCTCTCTCTCTCTCT
>JANHMN010000008.1:6199650-6227347 GCA_030674055.1 Rhabdomys pumilio
TCTCTCTCTCTCTCTCTCTCTCTCTCTCTCTCTCTCTCTCTCTCTCTGTTTAAAAGCTCACCCTGAGAAAGGCCCAGGGCTACACTAGGATCACAAACACCTAATGTTGTAGTCAGCCAGCTAATAAAGACTTTCTATTGGCTTAAACCCATGTCCAAGCAGTCTTCTCTGGTGGATACCCCACACAGTATGAAAAAATCTATACTATACCACTGATAAGTGCTTAAAAAAATTATTATGAATTCAAAGGCTTTTATAATTGGGAAGTGTCTTCTAGACACAGCAGGGCAGGCATTTGAATTCACAGCAGTTGAGACAGCATGCCCAGCTGAACAAAGTTCCAGCATGGAGAGGTAGGACTTCATGCCCACCTCCTGCTAAGGAATTATTGGCAATTGATAACAGCTGGGAGAGGGAGAGTCAGTATTTTTGTTTTCAAAGCTTGTGGTTCTTGGTGGGTTGACTTCCTTCCAGTGAGGGCACATAATCTAGAATATATGGGCAACACAAATTGTATTTGATTTTTTAAAACAAACAAACAAATGGACATAGTTGTTTGGGTTAGTTATGAATCTGGTAGGAGTTGGGGGGAGGGGGTGGACCTGATCAAACTTTTAAAGACTAATAAAAATGAGGAAAACATTTTCAATATGATGATAGGTTACGTAAGGATTTCAGTTTCAATAAAATATTTGCTTGTTTTCCAATGCTACTGACTTCTCAGTAATTATCAAAAGGAAAAGCCCATTCCTTAGATTACAACCTGAACTTGTTATGCTGCTCCTAGTCCTGGTACAACAGGCCTCCCTTGAGCAGCGTACATTTGGAAAAAATAGACAGTGTTGTCCATTACTTTTATCTTACGATATTGTCTTCAGAAGTTGTTTCAAGCTTTTAGTATGCTCTATAGTTTCAAAATTATAATTTATAATTTTCAAAGAACCTAAAAGAACATAAAAATGTATCAAAGAAACGAGATTAATTCTGGCTACAGCTTTGGAGAATAATAGTCACGGAGGCAGTAAGAGAAGTAAGCTGGACAATAGTAAAGTGGAGGCTTGACTTCTGGCAGACAGGGGCAGGCCCTGTCTGTGCTTGTTAAACTTTGTAGCACCATAAAGTTTACCTTCCCAGAAGCTTATATACAGCTTGCATTGAAAGAGTCTGCTCTGAGGAAGACTTGGCCTTTTCCGGCCCCCTTTCTCCGATCCCCTCCCCCTTTTCTCTTTCTGGATGCCTACCTTCCTCTGGTGTTTGTGTTCTCAGTGACTCACTCCAATTACTCCAACTTCCTTCAGAGAGATGAAGCTTAGAGGCGATCTGAAATTCATATTCTGTAAACGGCCTCAAATCTTGCAGGTCATATCTTCCTTTGGCATTTGTAGCATTAACCTTGAATCAGGGGAGATTTGCTTAGATACAAGGCTTGTGTATTCTTACAGACAGCATTATGACAGTTCACAACAGGCACACAGTATGCAATTGCCAAAGCTAGGAGTCGAGGCTCAAAGCTAGGAGTCGAGGCTCCCTTCCCTATAAAACGGTAAGTCTTGAGACTGCAGAGATGCTTCAGTGACTAAATACTGGGTATTCTTGCAAAGAACCTGAGTTTGATTCCCAGGACTCACATGGCAAGCTCACAACCATCTACAGCTTCAGTTTCACAAGTTGGATGTTCTTTTCTGGCCTCTGCAGCACCAAGTGTGCGTGTGGTACACAAAATGAATGAGGCAAAACTACCATACATGTTAAAAAAAAAACCACAACTGAAAATCGCAAGCATTTTCATGGGATTCATACTCTTCTGACCACTTTGAAGTTCTTCATAGGTTACTTCAGCTGTTAGATGTTAGTGTGTCAATGGTGAGACTGACATTATTCCTCTATTTCAGACAATCCCTTTCTTCCTCCCTCCCATCCCCAGACTCTAGTGACAAATCCAGGTTCCTATTCATTAAGACAACCGTGTAGAACACAAGGAAGTAGCAGGACAATGTCTATAAAGTACCTATTATTAGCAAATGGATATAAAGAGGAAGTATTTTGGTGATACAGTGTGTCCATAGCATGTGCAAACTCATACAGAAAAGATAACAAAAAGGATAATACAAAGAATTTTTGAAATATTTATTCATTCATTTCTTTATTTATTTGTTTATGTGTGTGCCTGAGAGTTTGTACACTGACCGAGTGTGTGTGTGTGTGTGTGTGTGTGTGTGTGTGTGCAGTTGGAACTGGCATTACAAGCAGTTGAGGATGCTGGGAACCAAAGCCAGGTCTTCTGCTGCTAAGGCATTTCTTCATCTACCTGAATTTTATCCTGAATGGGCAAACTAGATAAGATGACCTTTTAAATTCTCCAGATCTTCCATTCAATGAGAATAGATAATGTTAGAGTTACTGAGAATGGGACGTTAACCTAATATAATAGTTTCTAAATAAAAAAAACTCTAGGGCTTAATAACCTCTCTATTGGGGTCTGAGAAGATGGCTCAGTGATTAAGAGTACTAGCTGCTTTTCTAGACAACTACAGTTCATTTCTGAGCACCCACATGGTGGCTCACACTTGTCTGTAATTCCAGTCCCAGAGGATCTGTCCTCTTCTGGCTTCCATGAGCACCAGGCACACATGGCACACCAGGCTGGCCTGGAACTCTAGCCTCTCTCTTAGCCTTTAACATGCTGAGATTGTAGGTATATGTTATTACACTTGTCCAAAAATGTATCAGTTCTTAAAGACACATGGAGAAATGTCTACATTATATGTAATTAGCAATATGATGAATGCTTTAACACAGACATAAAATTGGCTTTACAAAAAAAGTTAATTACAGTCTCTTGGGTATCAACTCTATGTGAAGCCAATCCTTTGCTATTATTATAAGCCACTGTACTTTATAAAGCTCTTGAAGAAACCATAGTCCTACTTTTTTTTAATTATAAAAAACGGCATGCTATGTTGGTAAATGGCTCAGTTGGTTCAGCTCTTGCTGAACAAATGTGAAGACCTGAGTCTGTAAGTCTAGGCACAGGCATCTGTAATCCCAGGCTCCTATAACGAGTAAAATATGGAGACAGGAGAATCCCAGCAGCTCACAGGCTGGTAGCCTGGGGTATGGGCTAGCCTGGGTTATGTGTCTATGAGCAGCAAACACACCCTATCCCAAACAAGGTGAAAGTGGGATGTGAGCCCTGACAGTCAGGGCTGTTGTGACTTCCACGTCTGTGTCATGACAAATACATTGTGGTACCTAATATACAAATTGCAGTCCTTTCCTTGGGAAAATTTAGTGCCGTATAAACCTCTGAGTACATACTCTAATATCTTTCCAACATGTTTTCAATGTTAAAAAAGATAATGAGGAAGGGGATAGAAGAATAAGGAGAAACAAATTATTTATTGAAAATAGATTTATAAAACACTGTGGCTGAAAACCTTCAGACTCAGGGCCTGTAAAATGGCTCAGCAGGTAAAGGTGCTTGTTGTGAAAATCTATGACCTGAATCTTATTCTTAGAACTCACAGTAGGAAGAGAGAACTGACTTAAAAAGTTGTTCTCTCAGCTCTATATATACATTGTGGCACACATGTACCTGGGTGTGCATATGCACACAGACACACACAGACACACAGACACACAGACACACAGACACACATACACACACACACGTAAACAAAAGTAAAAGTTAAAATACATCTCAGAATGAGGGATCAACATATTTCTTGTACATTTGTGTGTCTAGATGCTCATGCATATGCATGTGCATGTAGAGACCAGAGGTCAATGCTAGGTGTCTTCCTCAACTGCTTATCCACTGTTAGTTTGTTTGCGGAAAAAGTTTCTCACTGAATTTGCCTCTTGCTGACTGCCTGGGCTAGCTGACCAGTGCCCTACAGGCATCCTCTTGTCTTTGCACCTCAGTGTTGGAATCACATAGGCCATCATGCCTCAGTTTTTAGTGAGGGTGTTGAGGATCCAAAATCAGGCCCTTGTGGTTGCTCAGCAAACACCTTACCCACTGACTAATCTCTCCAATGCCAACATTTCTTAACAAGCAGAGAGATGGCTCAGTGACTAAGAAAGAGCACATGCTTTTGCAAAGGATCCAGTTTTGGTTCCCAGCACCTACATGGTCGCTCAGAACAGTCTCCAAGTTCAGCCTCAGGGGGATCTGATGCCTTTTTCTGGCTTCCAGAAACACCAGGCACACATATATACAGGGAATCACTTGTGCACATATAAGTTTTAAAAAGTAGACAAGTATATACAGTTTCCTGATAAATTTCAAATTATTTATTTCCTGGCTAAAAGTTCTTAAACTCATTATTAGTTGACATGACAAGAAAAGTCTGTGGAACAATGTCAAGGTCCTTTATGGATTTTCTCCCATCCCTCTACAAACTATTACCATGTTCCAGGATGTGCTGTTACGAGGCTGGTATCTGAGTCGGTTGAGCACCACTTGCCCCTCATCTTCCCACTTCAGAGTACATCTGCTCCCAGACGCATTTAGAAAGTTGATTCTGATGTTCCACGGAGGAAGAGGCCTCACTAGTGACCAAGAAACCCAAAATGTGAAGTCAAGTTTTCTGATCAGAGATTGCTTAAGTACTGACATGAACTATTGAAAATGTTAGTTTCAAGAGAGTCAACTAACTTGGACCCTGGAGGCTCTGAGAGTCTGAACCACCAACCAAAGAACATACATGGGCTAGGCCTAGGCCTCCTTGCACACATGTAGCAGATGTGCAGCTTGGTCTTCATGGGCTCCTGAACAATTGAAATGGGGGCTGTCCCAAAAGCTGTTGCCTGTACTTGGACATGTTCTTCTGGCTGGGCTGCCTTGTCTGGCCTCAGTGGGAAAGGAAGCCCCTAGCCTCAAAGACACTTGAAGTGCTAGGGTAAGGGGATACTTAGGGGATCCCCCAACTGCTCACCCTAGGAGAAGGGGGTGTGGGGATGGGGGAAGGATTATTGAGAGAGCTGACTGGGATGAATAAGTTAAAAAAAAGGGTAAATAAAAAATGTTGGTTTTATTTCTCAGCCGTTGAAATAACCCAACCTCATCTTTATCAAAAAATAGATTTGCTGACTCTACTTAATAGATTTAAAGAGAACAAATATGCAAATGACTGCAAAGGCAAAGGAGGCTATTGGTGGCAGCTTCAGGAAAAAAATGTTAGGAAAATTCTGGAAAAATGGAAATAAAAATGGAAATAAAAGGCAGGATGATGGTGCAGTAATAAACAGTTTTTAAAGAGGCGGAAGGTGGATGAGGAGAGAGGTGGAGAGCAAACAGGTATGCAAATAGCAAAGAGAGATGAGATGTGAGTAGGAACTACAGGCAAGACAGACAGACACTCAGGTTCACTGGGATGGTCCCAGGTCCATCTGGATGACTGCAAAGTGGGATGCTTGAGACTGACTTCTAATTTAGCTGGGCCAATTCTATTGTTTAGGTGCTGGGACTGATTCCTTTCAGTTCCCAGAGGTGAGCAGTAGAGGTAGCATTCTTATAGCAGATACTTTTGTATCTTGGCATATTATATGTACAGTGTACACAGTGGGGTTAGCCAGTGGGATAAAGAGCCACTGGTATGACCTCCTGAAACTCTCTGCTGTCAGAAGTGTCACTGGCAGCTGCTTCTTTCATGAGAATAAGTTAGAAAGTCTTATTTCTCTAAGAGAATGAGGCCAGAAGTCCCATTTTGTTGCACTTCTATGTGGTCACAGGCCAGCCCTTCTTTTACATGCATCAAAATAGTCTTATACTATGCCTGTAGCTTTTGGTTACTTTCCATTAGCTCCTGTCTCCTTTAAAATAACTACATACAGAAGATTTGAATGAATTTTAAAATAATCTTTATGAGCCAGTAAATGATGCTTGAATAACTGCAGTAGAATTTACCTATGTCCAAGAACGTGAATACATGCGGAAGTGAAGAAGAATTTCCAAGATCATTGATGGCAGTAACACGGACTATGAATCTGGATTCAGTTAAATCAGGGGTTAGATTGATCCCAAGATCCAGATGACTACAACTCTGACGATTGTCAGAATAACATTGGTTCTGACAGGTCAGATTGTTTGGTCCAGTTAACCTGTAACCCAAACAAAACCGTGTTTAGCAATGTACTTTTTATATGCTGCTTCCTGAAATCACTACAAAAGAACAAAACGTTCTAACATTGAAAATTTCAGACAGAGGTTTTAAGGCTGGTCTTATTACCAGAGGATATACTGTAAAAATTCCTGAATCCTATTCTTATGGGATAGGGCCATGTTTCCTCCTCACCCCATTTCTTTCTTTCTTTCTTTTTTTTTTTTTTTGATACAACTGAAATCTTTTTAAATGAATGTTTATATAAAGGGGCATTTTGCCTACACTGTTCAATTTTCTAAACCATGGCTGTCATCTTGGCTCCTCAGGGCAGTTCTAACCTTTATCCAAAAGACCAGTGAGTATGTGATTTACATTGAATGGAAATATGGTGTAGCTCACAGTATGTCCATACTGTAGGTAGGAGGACTCCAATCCTGGTCCCACTGTCTTTTCTATGTCATGCTCACCTAGGTATAGCTAGGCCAGTGATGAGATTATGAGATATATTCCAGTGCGAGTGGCTCCCATATTCCCTCTTCTTGTGGACTCTCACATCAGTCAACTGTATTTTAAAAAGCAATTCCTCCAAGGAGGAGTCCATTTATATATTCATGATGCTCAAAAGTGTGTGACTGCAAAAGAGATGGGGTTTTACCTAGCCATCTTAACCTGGTTGCAGGGAGACTATTTTAGCCAAGGCCTTGGATTACCAGAAGAAATCCTTTGAGTGAGAATTTAGAGCCAACGTATCAGGCCTCATAGTTCAAACTGCTGAGGCAGTTCTCATCGACATGCACTGGGAACAGTATTTAAATTCTAGGCAAGCTATCTATTGCTGCTTCTTGGCCAATAATAAAAGCACTTGATCTTGCTGAAAGCCATTCAAGAGAATGTACACGAAACAGTCACCATGTGCTTTACTCACTGTAAGGTGTAATAGGTTTTCAGATAGGTAACCTTTCCAGAGTCCCAGGAGCAGGCTACAGTTCCATGTTCTCCTTCCTGGACACATGATATGTTTTGAGGTGGCTCTGGAACAACTTTGGAAAGGAAGAGCGAGAATGATTCGATGTTAGAGATATTCCACAGGTGACAGCAAGACCCCAGTGCAATTGTTTTGCCAGTATATTGGTAATACCTTCCACATGTCCCACCAATCTAGTTGAAGCCATATTCTATCATGTTCTTATTTGCTACCAAAACATGAATTTTCTCTAATAACTAAAGCAGTAGTGATGAATATTGAGCACTTTTTATAACTTAAGCCCCATGCCAGGTGTATTATATGCAGTTCTCACCCAGAGCACTCCATAAAGTAAGTAAGATTATTTTTCATATTATCAAAGAAGAAACCAAGACAGGAGAACTATTTGGCCCAGAGTACAAAAGTCTAAAAGGTGGAATCAGGGCTCTGATCCAGATGTGGCTTGCGAGCAATAATTCTACCATTTTTTTGAAAGATAAATATCTCTTACCCCAGGTAAACCCACAATGCCAGAGGAATACCAACTCATTATTAGAAAACTTTAAGCCAGATATGGTGGTTCCTACCTGTAATTCCCTCACTCACAATGCTAATATAAGAGGATTATGAATTTACATGGTTTGTTCCTGTCTCAACAAAACAAACAAACAAACAAACAAACAAATGCAAATCTCTACTAATGTCAATTTAAAGAAAATGTCTTTGTGTTCGTGACATGACCCATGAGTGGGTGTTCAGCTGCTTGCTGCCAGCCTGAGTTATAAGAGTTGGAAGAGATACTCTTCCAGCTCTTTAAAAGCTTGTAGCTTTGAATCAATATTCCCAAACCAAGAGTGTATGATGATCTAGCTGCAGAGAACCAAGGACAGCAAGTAAGCAAATGTCCCTAATAGTCAGAGAAAAAAGAAAGGAAGAAGGAGAACAAATAAAAGAGAGTGAAGGGTAAGAGTTGGGGAGAAAGTCAGTTGCTGAGTAAAATCCTAATTCTGTTGATTTCTGGACTTTTCACACTGCGAGTCTCATGTTACTCTCACGATAAAATAATTAATGCCATAGGAGAACAAAGAAATCTGCCTTATGTTTGGGTTTTTATTTACTTCATGACAAACATACATAGAGACACACACATACAGACACACACAGACACAACACACACACACACACACACACACACACACACACAGCCACTTCCTAAGAGTTCAGAAAAGAATGCTCACCACCAACTGAGATCTCCACCCCACACACTGGCATTGGTTGCATCTTTTGAGAGTTGCTACAGTTTAGCTTGCAGACAAACAAGGTCATACCAAGGGACAGGTTGGTGACTTGAAAAGTGGAGGAGTGACCAGGGTGGTCATGGACTTTTTTGCCATGAAGATTTTCTACATGTACATCATTGACAAACTTTAAGAGGGTTAATTTGTTAGAACTGGGATGATTCGAACAGCCTTGTTTGGGATTCAAAGAGCAGGAAATATTGGCAGCTGACCCAAGTGGGATCACAGGGGCAGGCTGGACAGTCACGGTGCCAAGCTTACACACATCTGTAGGAAGAGACAAATGCAAAACTCAGTTGGAAAGAAGACATCTATTTTGGAGGGAAAGTTTGTTCAATCCCCCCCAGCAGGGTAAAATTAAAACTCATCAGATTATAGAACTATTAATAATGTACACTGCCCCAGTAGCATTGGTGATGCTGGAGAATGGGAGACAGTCATACTGAAGTATATTTTAATTAAATATATGCTCTTCTCAAAACATCCATGCTATAATCATAATCACAAGAGGAAAGTAGGAAGAAAACAGCATCGAAAGAACATTCTGGAATGCAGTTCCAAATCTTTCCTGGCACTTTTTCAGAGGTGGATTTTATACCAAACCACTTTTTTTTATTGGGTATTCTATTTATTTACATTTCAGATGTCATCCCCTTTCCCCATTTCCTCTCCCTAGAACGCCCTATCCCACCCCCTCCTCCTTTTTGTTTTTATACCATTTTTATAACAAACCACTTAAGGAGAGCTTCCTAGGATAAGTCACATGTCTACCATCACCTTTGGGGTTTAAAATGCTTATTTTAATAAATATATTAAGAAAAAAAAAACAATTTTACAAAACTTTAGAAGCATATTTAGAAATATTTTCTTCTCTGAATATATCATTTGTATTATGTATAACTAGCAACATCATTTTACAAGAAATATAAATACTCAAAAGGCTCAGGAGTGTTTTGAATAGGCATTATGGATGAAAATCAGAACCCAAGTGTGATTCTATAATCCAAGTACTTGGGAGGCTGAAATGGGGCTTCAGGAATTAGGTTTTAATTTTATTTACTATTTATGTGTGTGCACATGTGCCACAGAACTTGTATGGAGGTTAGAGTATGTGGGTTTACAGGATCAAATTCAAGTGGTTAGATTTGCACAGCAAGTGCCTTTACCTGCAAGTCTTCTGGTTCTAAAATGCACCTTAATATAAAACATGCATCCATTATGCTTCATGTTTCTTTGGCAAGTTTCTTAAGAGCAAATGCATGATTATGTAAATTTATGATTATTACTAAATAAGGTAATACTACAAATCCAGAATTATTCATTAAATGGTAAAAGACTGACTACAAAATCCACATAGAACACTTACCACAATGCATGAGTTATTTGTACCTCAGAATTTAAACTGCAATTTCTTTCACAGACTAGTTTATATCTTACCTATATTTGCTTTAATCAACAGCCACATCAACAAAAAGATAAGTGCCAATAAGCATTCTCCAACAGTGTGTGCCATGAGTTGTCAACTCCAGAATGCAACTCTCGTTCTCCTTGTAAAAGACAAATTTATTCACATTAAGCACATTCAGAAACTAGCAGAACCACAACCTTCCAGAACAACTCAAGCACTATTGTTTCCTCATATTGTTAAGACTGTAAAACTAGAAAACTGAAGAATCATACTCACTTTCTGTCTCTCATCTCAGTGAGTCATCTTGGGGATGAGCAGAGGGTAAGAATGGGCTGGGTATCTCATTGTGTTCAGGCTGCTGAGGCTTTCCACAAAATGGCAGGATGAGAGACCCCAAAGAAAGCCCAGAAGGTGCAGTTCAGCTTCAGTAGAGACCCCAACATTTTGAAGATGCTAGTACCATGGTATAATGACAAAGGCAGGATCTGTGTAATGAAGTCAGATTGAGCTCATAAGACACTGTTCGTGACAAAACAGACAAGAAGACTGTAAGTCATAGAAACACGACAATGAGCTTTACACTGTTGGATTTTGGTTTTGCTTTGTTCTGATTGTGACTGTGCCCTGACTTACCCCTCTTGGAGTAAGAAAATATTAAACTTACATTTGATTTTTCAGGAAACCATAATTAAGAGACTCTGGAATTTTAGAGAGACCTTAGATCTTTTAAGAACCTTAACATTTAAGTGTTTGAATTTACAAAGACTGTGAGATTTTTTAAAGTTTTTATATAGTAATATGAATAATGAGATAATAGGATTGAGCAAGAAGGAGAAGGTTATGGTTTAATAGTAAAGTGTCTATGAACTTGACTGGGGTAAATTGTTCTGATTATTTTAATGTCAATTTGATGTAGAGTAGAGTCCTTTGGAAAGAGAGACTCTTTTTTTAAAATTTTTTTTATTGGATATTTTATTTACATTTCCCCATTCCCCTCCCCAGAAAACCCCTATCCCGTGCCCCCTTTTCCATTTTGCTTTTATACAATTTTTTTAAATGTTAATCAAAGACTTTATAAGTATGGTAATGCTCAATCAGAAGTGTAACCTACTACCCAACCTAGCTATGTAAACTATCTTTGACTGGTGGAGACATGTGAACTTCTGCCTCCATGCCCCCTCTCTCTTTCTCTCTCTTTTTCTCTCTCATTACCGAGCTTCTCATCTACTTCATCTTCTTCTCTCCTTACTCCATCGTTTCCTCTCGGTGCTCCTTCCCCCTTAACTCTTCCTACATATTACCCTTCCTGTTAAAATAAAACTTTTCTCTCAAAATACAATTAGAGCATAATTATTCCTATTTGTACCAGTGAAGTACAAGATAGTCTTAATACCCAGTCCCTCCTCTTTTTGACTAACCAGAATCTCTGTCGTCTCTCTTGACTAAAACACTTAATTTTGAACCTGGCTTTTTCTTGGCTTTAGAAGGAATGTCAGCTGAAAACCATCCACTCAGATCTTTTCTCTCAAGGTAAATAGCCAGGATTGGCTATGAGTCTATAGGTCTTCAATGGCGTCAGAAATCCAGAATGACTAAATTAACTGAAGTTATGGGAAGCAATAAGCATAGCTTCTAAAACTTAGCCAATTTATAGAGATCGCTGAACACCTGGACAGCCCCCATACTACCGAACATTGGAGCATCAAATCTTCAGCCTTCTGGCCCAAATTCATCTGACAGACCTTAGTGCTGCAGAATTATTAAGGGCTGGTTACTCTGTCTAGGCAGATATAATCAGTCAACTATTCTGCAAGTGTGTCCTTTTCTGGACAGTAATTTGTCTGTAGATGGAGAGAGGCAATTCTTGCCTAGTGGCTATCTCACCACAACTGGAGTAACTCCAAGGATGCTCAATTTCTTCTTAGAATCCAAGACAGGAAGCTGTCAGGAGCAGACAGGTCTCTAATCAACATGAACATTAATGTAGAAATATTTGTGATGTCAAGTCTATGGATTTCTGACCTTTTGAAATCCAACTATCCATGTAAGGTAACCTGGATTGTTGTCTGTTAACTCCTCTCAGCTATTTCTAAATAAAATATAGAAAACACCTTAAAAATAAACTCAAAGTCATGAATTTGCTATAGTCCCTTAACTCACAGGCTAATCATCCCAAATCAGCTAAGAAAAAGTTAAAGAAGGACTGGGTCTAAACCTTGTATTTTTAAATGTGTTATACAGGCACAATGCCCATGAGAGTATCAATATTCATTTCACTTTCATATCAATAAGAAGCTTATACCATTGAAAACCTTAAATTTGAAATCCAAGTGAATTTTGTACCATTTAAGAAATTATAACTTCATCTTGATACTAAATTATACAGATTTCTACCAATAGGTTACGGCTATGCCATAAATCCTAGATAATCCTCCCTGTTTCAACAAAACCACTACTTTTTCCCAGAGAGACAGCCCAATATTAACCACTTTAGTCCCCAAGCCCAGGGAATAGGGACGTTGACTCTTCTTTAACTTCTTCAAGCTGATTATGGGCGTTGAGATATTAGAAGAGGGGTGGAGGGGAAGAGTAAATTGATAAGCTTCTGACGCTGTGTGGAAAGAGAGACTCTTAGCTGAGAAAATGTCCCTATTATACAGCTCATGTTGGTGAGGACAGGGGGAAAGGTGAACACATATTCATTGCCAATGGGAGTGCAAACTTGCATAGCCACAATTTCTCAGGAAGCTAGGAAAAGATCTACCTTGAGAGTCATCTATATTAAACTTGGGCATGCACACAAAGAACCCTACATCCTACTACAGAGACACTTGCTTATCCATGTGCTCTATTCATAGTAGCCTGAAACTGAAAATGACCTAGATGCCCATCAACTGAAGAATGGATAAAAAAAAATGTGGTTCATTTACACAATGGAATTATTATTCAGATGTTAAAAATGAAATTATAAATTTCACAGGTTAATGGAGGGAGTTAGGAAAGCTCATCTAGGGATCCTTATTCTCCCGTCCTTCCTCAGACTTCTAGATCCTGAACCATAGGTGTTAGACTCCCTTCCCCAACCCATCTTCCCTGCCCACTGAGTCCTCTGGGGCACCCCAAGCTGTCCTGAGCAGTTTGCATATTTCTGGGAGACTTCCATTCTCCCACCACCTCTTGGCCCACCTTCATCAGACCTGCTGATCAGGAACCATATAGCCCAAGGATACACAGAAGAGGCCTGCCATACCAGGATCATTGAGGTTAAATTCCCCCACCCCTATACCCTAATACCTACTACTACAGAAAAATACAGAGACTAAATCCATCTAAATGGCTAATGGCCCTCAAGAGAACACAATCAACAAAAGCCAGTAAAATATGACACATTCAGAGCACCACTACCCTACTACAGCAAACCCTGGATATCCTAACACAATCCAAGCACAAGAAAATAACCTTACTTATAGATATGATAGAGGACTTTAAAGAGGAAATGAATAAATCCCTTAAATGCAATTAAACAGGTAAAGGAAATAAATAAAACTGTGCAAGACTTGAAAGTATAAATAAAAGCAATAAGGAGAACACAAACTGAGGGAATTCTGGAGATGAAAAACCTAGGGAAGACAACAGGAACAACAGATGCAGATGAGCGTATCAACAATAGAATATAGGTGCTGGAAGACAGACTCTTAGGTGTAGAAGATACAATAGAAGACATTGATACACCAGTCAAAGGAAATGTTAAATCTAAAAAGTTCCTGCCACAAAACGTCTAGGAAATCTGAGATACCATTAAAAGACTTAACCTAAGAACAATAGAAACAGAAGTTTAAAAGTCCCAGCTCCAAGGCCCAGGAAATATTTTCAACAAAATTTCGGAAGAAAACTTTCCCAACAAAAAGAAAGAGATGCCTATAAACATACAAGATGCTTATAGAACACCAATTATACTGAATCAAAAAAAAAAAAGCAACAAAATTTCCTTGCCATATAATAATCAAAACATAAAATTTAGAGAACAAAGATAAATATTAAAATGTGAAAGGGAAAAAGGCCAGGTAACATACAAAAGTCTATCATTACATCTAACTTCTCAACATAGACTCTAAAAGCTAGAAGAGCCTGGACAGATGGACAGATATCATGCAACCTCTAAAAGAAAAACAACAACAACAACAACAAAATCTACAGATGCCAACCTAGACCCAGCAAAACTCTTAGTCACCATAGATGGAGAAAACAAGGTATTTCAAGGCAAACAAATCCAAATTCAAACAGTATCTACATACACATTCAGCCCTACAGAAAATGATAGAAAGAAAACTCCAACACACACACACACACACACACATACATACAAATAACACCAACATTACAATAATGGGGATTAGCAAAGCAATCATTGGTCAATTAATGTCTCTCAACATCAATGGACTCAATTCCCCAATAAAAAGACACAGGCTAACAAAATGTATGTGAAAAAAGGATCCATTACTCTATTGCATAGAAGAAACATACCTGAGCAATAAAGATAAATATTCAAAATAAAGATAAATATTTTACCTCAAAGTAAAAGACTGGAAAAAATTGTTCCAAGCAAAAGAAACAAACTGTACTAGTCATTCTAATACCTAATAAAATAGACTTTCAACCAAAATTAATCAAAAGAGACATGGAAGGACACCATACTCATCAAAGGAAAAACCTACCAAGATGATATCTCAATTCTGAATAATTATGGCCCAAACACAAGGGCACCTGAATTTGTAGAAGAAACATTGCTAAACATTGTTAAAACCTAAATCACACCTTGAAGCACACACATTAATGGTGGGAGACTTCAACACCCCATTCTCAACAACTAAAAGGTCATCTGAATAAAAACTAAACAGAGAAATAATGAAACTAACAGACATTATGAATCAAATGGACCTAACGAACATCTATAGAATATTTCACCCAAACACAAAAGAATATATCTTCTCAGCACCTCATGAATCCTTCTTTAAAACTGACCATATAATAGGTCACAAAGCAAGTTTCAAGAGCTACAAGAAATAATGCCTTGTATTGTATTAGACCACCATGGATTAAAGCTAGATTTCAACAACAACAGAAACACCAGAAAGTCTACACACTCCTGGAAACTGAACAGTTCTCTACTCAATGATCTCTGGGTCAAGGAAGAAATAAGAAAGAAATTAAAGAATTTCTAGAAGTCAATGAAAATGAAAGCACAATACACCCAAATTTATGGCACACAATGAAAGCAGTGCTAAAAGAAAAGTTCATAGCACTGAGTGCCTCCATAAAGAAATTAAAAAAATTTCTCACATCAACAATTTAAAAGTACATCTGAAAACTCTAGGAAAAAAGGAGTAAAAGGTAAAAACTAATCAAATTCAGGGATGAAATTAACTAGTGAGAGATAAAGAAAACAATACAAAAAATCAACAAAACCAAAAGCTGGTTCTTTGAGAAAATCAACAAGATAGACAAACCTTTAGCCAAACTAACCAAAAGACAGACAATATTCAAATAAACAAAATCAGAAATGAAAAGGAAGACGTAAGAGACACTGAGGAAGTTCAAAGGATCATTAGGTTCTACTTCAAAAGCCTGTATTCCATAAATTAGAAATGGATGATTTTTATAGATGGATATCAGTTACCAAAGTTAAATCAAGATCAGGAAAACTATGCAAACAACCCTATAGCCCTAAAAAAATATATATATATATATGCAGTCATTAAAAGTCTTCCAACCAAAAAACCCTCAAAAAACAAAACAAAACAAAACAACAACAACAACAACAACAACAAAAACACACACACACACAAAAAACCAAAAGCCCAGGGACAGATGGCTTTAGTTCAGAATTTTACCAGACTTTCAAAGAACAGCTAATATCAATTCTCCTTAAACTATTCCACAAAATGGGAACAGAAGGAATGCTGCCAAATGTGGAGAGCTTTTGGTGCTGCTTCTAAGGAAATTAGCAAAAATATTTGGTTTATAATTGCTTGAAACTGTTCCTTCTTTAGATACTGCTAATTCTCAAAATTTGCAATTATTTATGCAAATACAACTCAATTTAAGAGAATGTACATTTACTTACTTTATGGGTCATTTAGAGCTCACACTGGATTGCCTGGACCTCTTAGTAAGGACAGTGCCACAGCAGACTTGTTTAACAGGCAGCTTATAGTCTTTACACAGGAACAATTAGCTAAACAATCTCATTCTTTAAATGATCAAAATAGTAATAGCTTGAGACAACAGTTTGGTATTTCTGGTGATTGTGCACCTCAAATTGTAAAGATTTGTCCTCAGTTTCTTCCTGTACCACATAATGGTGTTAATCCTCAAGGACTCATACCTAATCAATTATTGCAAATAGATACTCATATTTCTGATTTTAGAAAATTAAAACATGTACATGTGACTATTGATACATTCTCAGGCTTTTTTGTTGCAACTGCTTTCACAGGAGAAGTAATTAAAAATGTAATTACTCATTGCCTATGTTGTTTCTCTGTGCTAGATGTTCCAAATCAGATTAAAACAGATAATGGAACTGGCTATTGCAGTTGAGTATTTGAGACGTTCTGTTGACAATTTAATATTACCCATACTACTGGGATTCCTTATAATCCTCAAGTACAAGGTATTGTGAAATGGGCCCGTGGAACTTTAACACAATATCTTCATAAAATAAAAGAGGGAATTATATCTTTGTACACTACAAAACTATTTAAATCATGCTTTTTTTTTTTTGTATTTTAAATTTGGATGTTCATGGACAAAGAGCTGCTGAGCATTTTTGGCCTCCTCACACTTCCACTACATATGCTTTAGTGAAATGAAAGGATTCTATTACAAGCCAATGGCATGGACCCGACCTGTACTCTTATGGGGAAAAGGTCATGTTTGCATCTTTAATAGGAGGAAAATGGAGCTCAGTGGCTGACAGAAAGGCTGGTGCAACAAATGAAACAACCCCACATTCCTGCTGATTCCCTTACTGATGATGATCGTAGTTTCCATATGCACTGAAGTCTACTGAGCCTATGTTCCTGATCCCCCAGTGATACATCCAGCAGTGTGGTCCAGACCGGAGATTCTTGTGACAGTAATAATAGTATGAATGATGGGTATATTTCTGTGTTCACTCAAATTTGGAAGAGAAATGTTTCACAAACTGTAACTCAAAGCATAAAGATGGACATGCCTAAATGTTAATGAGGGATCTGCCCTTAATTTTCATGAGATACGAACTTGATGATCTGAACTCACAGAGAATATGGACCTAGCATTTAACAAAACTGTTAGATGGAAAGAATGCTATAGTCAACATTGGGGAATCTGGTTTAATTTTTCCCTATAATATGTGAGTTATTGATTGTGCTGGGAATTAGTCAAATATTGGACAAAAGGAGATATCTATAGGTCTTTGGCAGTCTGCGTCAGGTTATTTTCAATGGCATGTTTGGAAGTTAGCTACAGTTCTTTATGGAGTTACATTAGAAATAGACAAAATTGCGACAATTTGTATTTCAAACAAGTGTTAGTACATGTGTTAAGATTCCTAATCTTTTATTGATTGGTCATGTAAAGATTACTTTTGTTTTTCTTATGTATTTAATGTAAATTGTATTGATTATACACTTTCTAATTGTGTTAATGTATCAAAATCTGGCATGTCTGTTCTGGTAGTCTATCAACTAGCTTTTGTTTTTATTACCTGTGACTATAACAGGACCTTGGTATTTGAAAAAAGCCTACAAATATTGGAAGAAGTGAGTCAAGATTTAAGAAGAAGTAAGAGGGTAGTGGGCTTGATTTTTGCCGGTATAGCAGCATTGATTACATTAATAGCCAGCACCACTGCAATTGCTTTGACACAAGAAATTAAGACAGCCACTTTTGTTAATCATTCAGCAAAAAACCCCAAACAAAACAAAACAAAACAAATAACAAAACAAAACAACACCCCAAAGCCATTACTAATGCTCTAAATATTCAAAAGGATTTGAACAGTCATTTGGAACAAATAATTGATGATCTTTATAATACTATTCAAATTATTGGAGAGAAGGTACAGAGTTTAAGAGTAAGAAGCCATCTCGAGTGTCATTCTAAATACCAATGGATTTTGTCACTTCTAAAATTTACAACGACAGTCACTATAATTGGGAGAAAGTTCGAGGACATTTGTAGTGTATTTGGTATAATTCTAACACCTCACTGGATATTTTAACTTTGTATACCGAGACTATGAATTTAAAGAATGCTGCCCCACTGAATTTTGATGCTGTGGATTCTGCTAAAAAAATTATTAGTGGCTTATGGTCAGTATTTCCATCTTGCTGAAGCTTCAAGAATGGCTTATATAGTTCAATCATTTTGGCCCTTCTTGTCCTATTATTCTTGCCCATTTTGATAAAACTTGCCTTTAACAACATCAATATGTTGGTGGTCAAAATACATGGCTTGAAACTTAAAATGGATCCCCAAAGAAAGCCAGTAGTTTAACAGGATGGTGGTAATCAGTGACAGTAAGATTCTGCACAGAGCCTTACTAACCTAAGACAGAAGTGGATTGCCTTGTCATTTTCAATGACAGAAAGGGAAGGCATTCTTGACAGAACAACCTAAAACAGATGCAATCTTGTTTATGAAATAAAAAAGGGGGGAGATGTAGAGAGCTTTTGGTGCCACTTCTAGAAAATTGGCAAGAATATTTGATATTGGGCAAAACCAAGGAAGTAGACTCAGGAAGAATATAACTGAGAAATGTATTTCCTGTATCTTGATCATCTTGATAAGTCCCTGAATACAGTGACTATGGGACCTTTGTTTATGCTTTGTTTGTTCCTTGACTCCTTTGTTTATGCCTTAGGACTGACTCTATTTTTTGCATGTACCTAGAATGATATAAAAACAGACTGGAAAAAAAATCAACCACTTCAGCATTTGCTGGAGTCATACTATAATGTTGTCTAATTGTATTTTTCCCCCTTTAATCCTACTCCTTCCCTCAAGACCCTGTCAATTGACTGAATTGGCTTGGTCCGCCAAACTCATTCTATGAAGTCATAGTTACCCTGATACCTAAACCACACAAAGACTCAACGAAGAAAGAGAATTTCAGACCAATTTCTCTTATGAACATTGATGCAAAAATACTCAATAAAATACTCATAAACTGAATCCTGACTCATATCAAAAACATCATCTACCATGATCAAGTAGGCTTCATACCAGATATGCAGGTATGGTTCAATACAAGAAAATTCATGTAATCCATCATATAAAATAACTGAAAGAAAAATAATCACACGATAATCTCATGAGATGCTGAAAAATCCTTTGATGAAATCCAACACCTTTTCATGTTAAAAGTCTTAGAATGATCAGTTATACAAGGTGCTTACTTAAACATAATGAAATCCATGCACAGTAAGCCAATAACCAATATCAAACTAAACAAAAGAAGATTAAAGCAATTTCACTAAAATCCTGGACAAGACAAGGCTGTCCACTCTCTTCCTATCTTTTCAATGTAGTACTTGAAGTTCTAGCCAGAGCAATAAGAAAACTAAAAGAGATCAAGGAGATACAAATTAAAAAAAGAAGAAGGCAAAGTATCTCTATTTGCAGATGATATGATAATATATATAAGCCAGCCCCCAAATTCTATCAGAGAACTCCTACAGCTGATAAACACCCTCAGCAAAGTGGCTGGATACACAATGAACTAAAAAAAAAAATCAGTAGTCCTTCTTTATACAAATGGCCTTCGTTATATAAATGGACGGAGAAAGAAATTAGGGAAATAACACCTTTCACAATAGCCGCAAATAATATAAAATATCTTGGTGTAATTCTAACCAAGCAAGTGAAACACCTATATGACAAGAACTTAAAGTTGCTGAAGAAAGAAATTGAGAAAGGTATCAGAAGATGGAAAGATCTCCCACACTCATGGATCAGTAGGAAATCAGTAGGATTAGCATAGTGGAAATGGCTAACTTACTAAAAGCAATGTATAGATTTAATACAATTCCCATCAAAATTACAACAAAATTCTTTTCAGACCTTGACAGAACAATTCTCAAGTACATATGGAAAAACAAAAAATGCAGGATAGCTAAAATAATCTTGAACAATAAAAGAACTTACGGAGATCCCTGACTTCAAGCAGTACTACAGAGCAATAGTAATAAAAACTGCACGGTGTTGGTTTAGGAACAGATAAGTTGATCAATGGAATTGAGTGGAAGACCTTGTGTAACTTTAATTTTTTTTCAAACCCTTACTTTTAATGATGGTTCTTAAATGCTTTAACCTCCCTTTTAGCCCAGCACTCACCAGAGACAGTGGAAAAGAAAAGATGGGGGAGTAAACCTGTTTAGAAAGGTTCTTTGGAGCAACTCCTGTCTGTGTTGTCTGGAAATCAGCAGTTCAGTTCAGTTCAGCCTGCTCGATCTACTTGCAAACACTTCACAGAAACACCAGCAGCCCAGTCCAGTAGTCAGTAGAGTTGGGTTAGCAATAGCTGTGACACGACCTAGCATAGACTGCCAGGCCTCAGTTGGACCGACAGGAACACCAGGTTCCTCTCTTCTGCTTTGCCTCTCTCAGTGAAGTGAAGAACAGCAAAAATGCAAGACCCACAAGTGTTGCACAGCTAGCTGTACCAGCAAGCCAAACTCTCTCTCTCACTCAGTTGAGTCCTACTTATACCTTCCAAACATCACATGTCGTCCACGTGCCTTGCCTCAGCACACATCTTGCCTCAGCACTGGTCTTGCCTCAGCATTTGCATCCAATCAACCCAAGACCTTAGAGTGGCAAGAAACTGCAGTATACAACCAGAAGTTTTTTGGTGTGTTTCTTTTTATGGAGTCCCAACAAACGCAGCTCAGTTATGCCGTGTAAGGTGGGCCAGTGTATGTATGCTGTTAGGAAAGAATCCTTCATCATGTGTCCTTTCACATGCTTGTTTTAGCAGAACATCTTCTCTCCTATGTCTGCTTCAGCAAAATGTTCCTCATGAGTCTGCTTTAGCCTTTCACACTTGTGTCCACTCCAGCAAAACACCATTCAACACAACTGACTTTCCAAAGAACCCTTAAGTTTTCACATCAATCCTGAAATAAACCCACATATCTATGGACACTTGATATTTGACAAAGAAAGTAAAGCCATACCATGGAAAAAAGAAAGCTTTTTCAACAGTTCTATGTCTGGATGTCTGCGTGTAGAAGAATGAAAACAGACTCATAGCTATCACCTTGCACCAAACTCAAGTCCAAGTGAATCAAGGGCCTCAATATAAAACCAGATATGTTAAATCTAATAGAACAGAAAGTGGGAAATACTAGTGAATTCATTGGTACACCAGACAATTTCCTGAACAGAACACCAGTGACTCAGGCTCTAAGATCAACGATTGATAAATGGGACCTCATGATACTTAAAAGCTTCTGGAAGGCAAAAGACACTGCCAATAAAACAAAACAGCAGCCTACAGATTGGGAACGGATCTTCACCAACCCTACATCTGATAGAGGGCTAATATCCAAACTTTATAAGGAACTCAAGAAATTAGACTCCAACAACCCAAATAATCCAATTAAAAAATGAGTACAGAGTTAAACCAAGAATTCTCAAGTGAGGAATATCGAATGACAAAGAAGTACTCAAAGAAGTGTTCAAAGACCTTAGTCGTCTGGGAAATGCAAAATCAAAACAACTCTGATATTCCACCTTACACTAATTAGAAGGGCTGAGATTAAAAACTCAAGAGACAGAACATGCTGTTGAGGACTTGGAGCAGGGGGACAATCCTCTATTGCTAGTGGGAGTGCATACTTGTATAACCACTTTGGAAATCAATTTGACAGTTTCTCAGACAACTGTAAATAGTTCCACCTTGAAACCCAGCTATATTACTCCTGGCCAAATTTTCAAAAGATACCCTACTATCCTACAGGGACACTTCCCCAACTATGTTCATAGTAGCTTTATTTGTAATAGCAAGAAACTGGAAACAACGTAGACGTCTCTCAACTGAACAATGGATAAAGAAAATGTGGTTCATCTATACGATGGAATACTATTTGGCTATTAAAAACAAAGACATCATGTATTTTGCAGATGAATGGATATGAGAATCCTGAGTGAGGTAACCTAGACCCAAAAGGACATGGTATGTACTTATAAGAGGATATTATAATATATGTTAATACAGGATACTAATGCTACACTCCACGGACCCAAAGAAGCTAAACTAGAAGGAAGGCACAAGTGAGGATGCTTGAATCTCATTTGGAAGGGAGGATAAAATAGTCATAGGAGGCAGATGGAGGGAGGGATTTGGGTGGAAGAGGAGATCAGGAGGGGAATTCAGGAGTTCACGAGTTGGGGAGAAGGACAGGATCAATGGCCAAAAGGCCATAAGAATAAATGGACATTTGCAACTGGGGAGGTGGAGAGCATCTCAAAGACATTCCAGAGACCTGGGATAGGGGAGGCTCCCAAGAGTCGATGGGGGGCGGTGATCTTAGCTGAAACTCACAGCAGTGGGGATATGGAACCTGAAGAGGCAATCTCCTGGAGCTGCAAAGGAACCCCAGTGGAGCAATGGGAGCAACCGACCCACAAAACTTTTGACCCAAAGTTTATCTTGTCTACAATAAATACAGGGATGGGGGGATGGAGCAGAGACTGAGGGAATGGTTACCCAATATCTGTCACATCTTGGGACTCATCCTATGGGCAAGCACCAATCCATGACACTATTAACAATACTTTGTTATGTTTGCAAACAGGAGACTAGCATGGCTGTCGTCTGAGATGCTCCACCCAGTAGCTGACTCAGACTGATTCAAAGGCCCACAGCCAAACAGTGGATGGAGCTTGTGGACTCTTTTATAAGAGCTGGGGGAAGGAATTAGTGCCCTAAAGAGGATTAGGAACTCAGCAGAAAGACCAACAGAGTCAACTAACCTAGACCCTTGGGGCTCTCAGAGAATGGTTGCAAAGAGTATACACCAGCTGGACCGATCCTCTCCCTCACATATGTAGCAGATGTACAGCTTAGTCTTCATGTGGATGGCAACCAACTGGAGTGAGGGCTATCTCGAAAGTTGTTGCTTGTCTGTATGATATGGTTTTTTTTGTTTGTTTGTTTGTTTTAAGCTGGGCTGTCTTGTCTGGCCTCAGTGGCATAGGATGTGCCTAAGCTGGCAGAGACTTGATGCGCTAGGGTGGGAAGGTAGCCAGGCAGGCCTCAGAAGTGGAGGGGGATGGGAGGAGGAGTTATGGGATGGAGTCATTGGGATGGGGAGCAGCAATCAGGATGTAAAGTACATAAAATAAAAATAGAGAAAAGTAAAGTTTATTCAAAATGGGGAAACCCAAACCCCTAACAGCCAATATAATATGTACACTCTTGTAAGTGGATGTTGGCTTTTAACCCTTCAGTAGGCATCCTACAATCCATATAACCACAAAGATTAGGTAACTAGTAAAGGACTTAGCAGGAAGGGAGGATTTTCCAAGAAAGAAGAAATAGAATATATAGCTATGGAGAGACATGAAGGAGAATGGCACAGGAGGATAAACAAGGAGGAAGAGAGGAGTGTTAGGGATACTCTGTGTATTCAGATGCTAACTTTTGTGTCTGAGATAAGTTACAGTTTGGACAGGGCCACTGTAATGAATAGTGAAAAATCTCCTGCACAATGTGGTATAAGGAATGCTTCCCAATTATCTCTGATTGCTTAATAAAGGACTGAACAGCCAATGACTTGACAGAGGAGATAGAAAGCCTGGACTTCCAATCCCAGTCAGGGGCCAGTAGAGGGAAAAGAGTGAGGGAGAAAGAGTTGGCCACAAGGCAGGTGAGTGTCCGGGAGATGAAGGGCCATGAGGTGGAGAAAAAGGAAGAAGGTCTCCAGGAGGTTGGGCATGAGCGGGAGTCACCAAGGGAGTTCACCATGGAACAGAGCAAGCCAGGGCAATTTAAGCTGCAAGTAATTCAGGGTATGTGTAGATAGCATAGAGGGTTAGGAATATTTGCTTAGGTATTGTGCTTAAAGCTTGTTGAATAAATCAACATGTCTTGTCTCAATTATTTGGGAACTAGCCAAATAGGAAAAACTGCAACCTTTAAATTTCATCCTATAGAAATTTAATGGGTGAGTAAGAAGGGAATGTAAAGACAGACAATACTAAGGGCCATTTGACTGGTTACATGGAAACCTATGAATGCATACATTTCTCAACCTTTATAATACATGAAATAAATGTAAATAAAGTCAAATAACAGGGAAGACAATGCCCTAATTACATATCTTTTGCTACTAAGTGAAGCTTTAAGTGACAAGAATAGGTTACATGTAATTGAGTTGTTGGCCAAAGGGTCCCTGTGAACATTCCCAAGCAATTCAGGCCAAGGTTATTTGTGGCTCTCCACAACTGATGGTAAGGTTTGATTGCTGAAGATAACACACGTTGTACTGAATGAGGCAAAGGTGAGATGGTGCCTAACTAGAGACTTTATCTCTATTGACTAGTGTTCAGGGAACTAGAAGGTATTCTGCATGGTACCAGAGGAGAAAGATAAACAACAAACCAGTTACAAACCCTGCCATCTACAATGGTGACCTGTCTGCAAGATATTCTGATGTAACAAGGGAGTAGATGTTATGAGAGTAACCGGTCACTGTCTGATAAGGCCCATGGAACCCATGCCCAAAAGTGCTCGGCTGATCTGAGAGTAGATAGGCCATGTACCTAAGAGAAAACAATACATTACTGTTTTGCTAAAGGAACACAACCATAAGATGACTTCTAATGCCATTTGATATACCCATAGATCAGTGCCTTCCACAGCCATCATCAGAGAACGTTTCTCTTTCAGTAGATGGAACCTAATACAGAGACCTAGAACTGATAATGTGCAGAGATGGAGAGACTTAGAAACACTCATTTTCTAAACTGGATGCCTTTATCAAAATCCCTTCAGGAAAATGGAGTTATGAGGAAGAGGAGGTAAAAGATTGTAAAGCCAGAAGTGATGGAGAACAGCAAGGAAACCAGGCACAGCAGGACTGATACACACAAGAAATCACAGAGACTGTGGCACCATACACAGGACCAACCCAGGTTCAAGCCGGACAGGGCTCCAGTGCTAAGAGTGGGAAGTGGACACCATTTCCATCCCTACCTAAGAAGCTATCTCCAATTGACACCCGGTTACAAAGGACAAATTCATTTCCTCCAGTGGGTAAATAAGGGTAAGCCTCATACCCAACAGAGAATGGCTAACACAAAATGAACTCAGTTGTGTTTATGTAGATTGTTTTTGTCACATATTGTTTTGTTTGAGCATTAAAAAAAATCTTTCTGGTTTTTTTTGCTCTTATGTTATGGTTTCTGATTTTGTGTTTTACGTTTTGTTTTATATGTATGTGTTTCTTGTGATTTTTCATTTCTTTCTTTCTTTCTTTTTTTTTTTTTTAAATTTGGCTGTTTCTTTAACAGACAGAAAAGAAAGGTGATGAACCAGAGGGATGGAAAGGGTGGATAGGATCCGGGAAGAGATGAGGGAGGGGAAATTGTGATCAAAATATATTGTATAAATTTTTAATTAAAAAAGAAAAAAAATATATGTAGGTAAATATGTGGTGCATCTTCTTGATTGATGATTAATGTAGGTGATCCTAAGCCATTGGGGGCAACACCACATCAGGATGGTATAAAAAAGCAGGCTAAGCAAGTCATGGGAACAAGCCAATAAGCAGTATTCTTTCCTGGCTCTTACCTTGAGTTCCCACCCTAACTTCCATTAATGATAAAGTATAATTCGCAAGTGTAAGTTGAAATAAATCCTTTTCTACCCAAGTTGCTTTTGGCTATGGTGTTGTATCACAGCAATAGGAACCCTTACTGAGACAGACTTCAGTCTGTTCCTTAAAGCTGATGAGATTCTTACTGATGTGCTTCCTGTGTCAGGAGAGGCAGTGTCCTAATATAAAGCATAAGAAATTGAGACACAGCACAGTTGGCAGGTCTTGACAGAATATAATGTATAAATGTAAAGATATGACATGTAAGACAGTTTATATAACATATAGATAAATGGCAATTTTAGGTCTATATAACACACTGATGTAAACATAAGCATTGATTTTCCCTGAACATCAAGAGAAAGCAATTTCATTTATGAGAAGTTCAAATCCTTTAACAACTTTAGAGTAAATGAGGTATCTTCCAATAAAATGAAACCTCCTATGGGTTGTAAACATCCTTCACACAGTCATCTCTAAGATCAATATCAAAACTTCAATTCTGTCAGTAATCACGGAATGAAAGACTGTCCCTGACTCATCACTCCACAGCTTCCAGCCACTGAAAACTCTTGAGGTTTGGTTGCTATGTACTGTAATGCTAAATTCTGTACTGGGAGGTCTAATTGCCTGCCAGTGAATACTCAGCTTTTGTTGTATAAACCTTGTTCCTTAATTTAAAACAATTGGCTAAATAAAAATGGCTACACCCAATTACTGGAGGAATCAGATGTATGTAGTTTTCAAGTTATCTGGTTGGGATCTGCAGAGGTGGGAGAAGAGAAGACAGGGAAAGAGGAAGAAGGATGAGGGAGAGAAAAAGGAAGCTTCCATGAGGGGAGATGGACAATGAGCACATGGCCAGGAGAAACAGCAAGTATCTGGGGTACACTGCTGGGGAAATAGCCAGGCCAGCAGTTAGAAAACTAGATTAGGGGTAACCCCCCAGTTACCCCCAGTAATTGTCAAAGTCAAATAAAATAACCATAGTCTGAGTCTTATTCATTCATAAGCTAGATGGAAGTTTAAATTGGTCCAACTGCAGAAAATAATGTCTCAGAGGGAGGTCAGTGCAGGACCCCAGGTAGCACCACCAAGCAGAGAGAGGCAGGAAGGTACAGCAGCTACCCCAGGCACTGTCTGCCCAGTCACCACAGAGACAAGCACAAAATAGGCAGCTTTCTCTGAAGCTGTCCTTGAGCAGAATATGGAAAAAAACAAAACCCTAGATCTTCCACAGTTGCTAATTTCACCCAGACATGAACACTTTACTTTCTATGTCCACATTTGTTTTCCTTTGTAGCACTGTAATGTGTTGAAGGGGGAAAAATGGTCTTGTGAGAAAACAGGGCTAGTATATATAATTAACTCTGCTGTGCACTGCTATGTGTGAGAATATCATTTCCCTCCTCCCACAGTTGGCATTAGTAATGTTCACTCAAACAAAATTGTTATCCAGATGAATGTGGTAGTGTCTCAGTCCCATGCCAACTCCTAGTACCAACAAGTAAGCTGTTCATTGAGGACACTGTTTCATTTTCTCTTGAGTGCTGGGTTGTGTTGCTTTTTAAATCACTTTCAGTGTATTGGAATAGTACATTTTTCTGAACAAGGGAAATATTGTGTTAGGTGTTGGAAAAAGGCCTTTCAGATATTGACAGGTAACAGGTATGAGCTGCTGTCTATCCCACCTCCTCCACCTTCTTGATAGGTTGACATTTTTGTTCATTACAGAACTATCAATGCTGATTTAGAATGTGCACTGGGCTTGTTGTATTAAAAAGTCATGCTGTAAATTAACAGTATAGTAAATGAAGCCCATTATAAGAAATAAAAACAAAAAAAAAATCCCAAAACATAAGGTTCTAATGTTTAAAAGAATACAAACATTCCAGTGGAATTTGCTTTTAAAAGTTTTGAGATATGATCTTATGTAACACAAGATTTTATCTATCTATCTATCTATCTATCTATCTATCTATCTATCTATCTATCATCTATCTATCTATCTATCTATCTATCTATCTATCTATCTATCTATCTATCTATCT
>JANHMN010000008.1:6228589-6260443 GCA_030674055.1 Rhabdomys pumilio
ACACACACACACACACACACACACACACACACACACACACACACACAGACATTAAAAATAAATCTTTTAAAAAAGAACATTAAATCACCGGCAAGATGTCTGTTCCTTAATTTATTACTCAGGTTTTTTTTTTCTTTCTTCTTCTCAGTGCTAACATCCCTCTGTGTGGCCAATGTGTCGAGGCTGAGTCAGGGGGAACATCACACTCCGCCTTTTCATAAAGTGAGAGGATCTTAAGACTAATAGCAACCCTACAAGGTTTCTCATATAAATAGAGAGTTCTGCTGAAGTTAAACGTCTCTGCCTGATGGTTACTTGGTGAACTTCTTGATGTTGTAATAACAAAACAGACTCTGATTACTCTGAACTTGATCGTCTTTTCTGGCCTTTGTTAAGTTTTCATAACACAGAGCATATAACTTAGTTGTTAATCTTAGTTGTTCTACTACACAAAGGAACTATCAGCATTTCTGCACCGAGGTGACATTTGCTATGATCAAGGTGACAAAGTAAACTTAGGAACAGACTCAAAGTCAGACTAGAGTTAACATTCCATGCTTTCCTCTCACCACCCCATCATTCCCAGTGTCTGCTAGCCTAACAGCAGTTCTTATCTTGCTGCACATTGCAATCCTGTGGGAACTGGTCTATATACCTCATTCAGTGTGCCTCAGTGTTACCATGTCAATGCCACAAAGTAGCTAACTTGCAGTTGAATTGAATGGTGTATGCTCTTACCACTTAAACGTGAGCTTTCAAAAGCGCCCCCTGAGCAATCAGGTTAGTCAAGAGCTTTGCAGAAGACCTGGAAAAGACACTTCAGTATCAGTTGACAATTCTAGCCATGTGGCTTATCCACAGAATGAGAAACAAAATGGTCCCTGTGCCACAAGACTACTGTGGGGTTAAAATGAGATGCGTGTAAGCATTGTACCCAGCATACAGCAAGCGCTCACTAGATAATGCTCCTGTTCTCGTGCCGAAAAGGAAAAGAACACTACTGCATTTTTTTCAAGGTCGTTGTTAAAACTCAGGTAGGTAGCCTGGAGCTTGATCTCTCTCTTTAAGCATTCATTTAGTAGCACTGAAAGATTAATTTGATTAAAGCAAGGTGCCTTCTCTTGTTTGATATACACGCAAGTATCTCTCTAATTTTAACTTTAAAGGAATGAAGTGGGTTTTCTATGGGTTGTAATGCCCACCAAGTGTAGTGAGAAAAAACTGATGTTCAATTCTTATTTCTATCTTTAAAAACAGCAAGTGCAGAGTACTAGAAACTTCCAACAGCAAAGGAAACCAGATCTCCTCTGAGATTTGGTGGTTACATATTGAAAGCAGTGATGGCAAGAATCTGTTAGACCAGGTGCAGCAGCACGAATGCGAGCCCAGTACTGAGAAATTATTTGCAACACTTACTGTTCTAAGAGGATTCTCCTCTCCTTAAAGTCAGACTGAATTTCAGAGTTTGCCTTCCTGTCTAACCACGGAGATACTCAAGAGCCATGAGGCTCAGAGTATACTGCTGTGCCTAACAAAGGGATAGGATAACTGAGGACTCATTGTATCAAGAGTGGGGGGTGCACAGGAAAAGGGGCACTACACCCATTCTTACCTCTTCTTTTAAGACAACACCTCACTCAAAGAAGTGATCCCCTGCCTCAGTCTCCTGAGTGTGGGCCTAGGCACAATTGACCCGGAGGTATGTGTGGCTCCCCTCCCCTCTATAACTTGGTCGAGGGCACCAGCCACTATCCTCATCCCAGAGAAGCCTGTGAGGCTCAGTCTGAGGGCCAGTCAGTCCCCACGGGTGAAGGGAAGTCGGTCACTGAATTCCAGACCCCAAGGTCGCCTTACCGGATTCCTCCGCGCTTGTCTGGTGCCTCCATTCACCGGAGCTCTTCCCGAGCACAGGACGGGAAGAGGGATCCCGGCACCCGCCAGCCTAGCGCAGCGCCATCACTGGACTACAAGCTACACGCGGCAGCGTGGTCCTTTGGTGCAGTGGCCAGGGCAAGTGTCCAGGCGGGGATGCCCAGCCCTCGGGGAAGTCCCTCCTGCGCTCTCACCACGCCCGCCCTGAGCCGCAGAGGAAGGGCTTAAAACTAAGTGAGAAAGGCACCAAGGCGTGTGACCCCAAGTGTAACCCCAGCTGTCAACGCCCAGCATGCTTAGTGTGGTTCTGAGAAAAGAGGGAACTCTTTGCCACAAAATGACAAGGCTGACGCGCGAATCGTCCACTTACTAACCCATTAACTAGCATTTCATTTATTTAAAGGTGCCTTTAAGGACATATAAAACAGAAAGTGGACTTTAAACAAAACACACTGGATAAACTATTTATCTGTGTTCACATTGACAGCCCAACATTGTTAACTAAACTTTTTCTTTCCTTCATTATCAGCAGATGAACATAGCATAATTTCATAAGCACATGCGTTGCTACTGTTCCAGCCCCCCTCACTACCCTCCCACCCTCGTGACCCCTCCCCCCCTCCCGACATCAGCACTACTTAGACCCCAGCTTTTCTGCCTCCTAATTTGCCAGGCGTTAAAATTGGGAAAAGTGCACATGTAGAACACACAACTACAAATGTGTTGTGCCACATGTAATTTGTATTCTCTAGTAAGTTATTATGCAAGACTACAAACAGCTTTAGAATTTCAGATCAACACTCCTTTGTAACAAGATGGCTCAGAGCTGTGGAAATCCTTGGTATAACAAAGTTAGCCGAATTGTCTCAGTCAAAAGTCAATAATGTAAACCAGATGTAGTGACTCTCACCTGGAATCTTAGGCAAGAGAACTTTAGTAAACGCCTGGTCCACTTGAGCTATGGAGTTAGGATTAAGTCACTATTTTTAGAGTAACAAATATTTCGAATTTGCTGATTTTTCTGTAATATAAGATTAGACATAATATGCTACTTAATTTTTTTCTGCAAAATATTAAAAAGCCCAAATTTATAGGTTTAGTGTTGACAGTTAAGTAATATATACACCAAGTAAGAGTAAGCTAAATAAATAATGAGTAAATAAATACATAGTAGCTTCTGGTTAATTGCAAGGACAGCTAAGGATATCAGAGATGATATGATATTAAAATTATAGTGGCCAAATATGAATGATGATATGAATGATAACCTTGTATGGGTTAGGTTATTTTTTAATAGTTTTATTTAGCTTATTAACTATTCGTATAGGCATATATAATAAAAGCAGCTGAACATGTATTAGAACTGGTTTTTAAAATCCCTTTTTATTTTCTGAAGGTATATACAGTCTAAAATGGTGAAAGACTACTGCTTACCAACCTCCATCTACAGTACCTCACATGACTATCACATGCTAACTGCTTTAAATGTTCCTGAGACATTTTAATTTACCACGGAGTAAGACATGAACGTTTTAAGAGGCAAGTTTAAATCTGATTGTGAAGCAAGAACACCAACTATTGAGAATACAGCCTTCTTTGCTTTTTATGTTTCTCCAGAGGCAAATCAAGAAGATGGTCTTTCTATTATAACACAGAAGAATGTTTTTGGTCTATGTCTGTCAATTAATTTAGGGTTCAGGTTAACTAAGAACTCATGCCAATAGCTATGCATAAGAGTGATTCTCTCATGTTGCTCACTTCCTAGGTTTTCAGTTCCTAGAGCACAGGGACTCCATGTGCTATGTCTGCTCTCCTGCCTCCAGCAACTGGCATTATGGAGGGCACAGGATGGAGAGCTCACAACAATTTTACCCTGTTGAATTAGTTCTTTTCCAAAAGAGCTTATTCTCTTGGAATTTAACAATTTATAGGTATTTGGAATTTTCAAAACTTTCTTAGTGAGTCTGTGACCAGTTTCACCAGTGCAGAGCTTCTGTGTTCCTCCTTCCCTCCATTCACCTCCTCTTCCCCTTTGAAGGTGGCTGCTTGTTTAGTTACAGGGAAAAGAGAGGCTTGCTTGTGTGCTTTCTAAAGAGCAAGATAGTGGAGGTGGCTCTGGTAAGGCAACAGGAGCCCAACATGTCAACCAAAATGTCAGCCTGTGCCTGTGATATGGCCTTCTGCAAATGAGAAAGTCAGCTAAGTGCATAAGCACGATGACACTGACAGAGGCTTTTCTAGGAAACAGTTCAGTTTCCATCTCTGGCGTGCTTTTATTCCTTCAAATGTCTACCTTGCTTCACTGTTGACACCCAGCATCTTCAATGTCCTTACTTGGACATTTTAAGAGTAACTGAAATGTTCTCTGCTTAAAGTGCCCCAAGGTAAATATTAAGAGGTGGTTGTCAACATGGAAATTGCAAGTATTAGATAGTGCTGCTACTAATTAAACATGGCAAGAAGGTGTGGTGTTTGAATAAGAATGCCCCCATAGGGAACTAACATTCAAATGTATAAGCCTATGGGGGCCTTCTCATTGAAACCATCATAACTTGGGTCAACACAAGTTCAACATTTTAAATACAATGAGACCCAGATCTAAAATTAACCATTCTTTTTGTTGCCTTGCTTTCAGCACATTTTATTTTTAACAGTACTCCCTAAATTATTGGTTTCACTTACCACTTCAATATGTTAAATTAATGTAACTCCTTAATATACTTGTGTTATCAAATGTTGAAAAGGATACACACACACACACACACACACACACACACACACACACACACACAGTCTTACATTATACATATATTAAAAATCTTAGAGTCTAGTAAATCCCTGTCTTAAAATATAGTAAAACTTCTTCTAAATTAATTTTCATATTATTGTTGTTTTTGAGACAGATTTCTTTGTGTAGCCTTGGTTGTACTGGAAATAGTTCTGTAGATCACGTTGGCCTTGAACTCACAGAGATCCTTCTGTTTCTGCCTCCTGAGTGCTAGGGTTAAATGTGTGTACCATCACAGCCAGCTTGTTTTATTTTTTTAATGGTTAATTTATTTCCATTTTACGTGCATTGTTGTTTTGCCTGTATGTATATATTTGGATGAGTTGTTTGATCCCCTGGGACTGGAGTTACAGAGAATTGTCAACTGCTATGTGTGTCCTTAGCATTGGACCTGAGTCAACTGGAAGAACAGCCGTGGCTTTTAACTGCTGAGCTATCTCATCTCTCTCCACATACTGACCCCAGTTTCCTCTCCCTTCACTACTCCCAGCAGCTTCTCCACCGGTGCCCCCCAGCTCCTTTCTCCCTAGATCCATTCCTCTTCCTTTTCCATTCAGAAAAGATCAGGCCTCCCAGGGATATCAACCAAGCATGGCACAGCAAGTTACAATAAAACTAGGCACAAACCCTAATATCAAGGTTGAACAAGCAGACCTAGCAGGAGGAAGAGGGTCTCAACAGCAGGCAAAAGAGTCAGAGACATACCCACTCCCATTGTTAGGAGCTGCACAAAAACACCAAGTTAACAACCATAACATATATGCAGAAGAACTACCATAGACCCAAGCAGGCTCTGTGATTGCTGTTTCTGTTTCTGAGCTCCTATGAACCTTATTCAGTTGATTCTGTGGACCATGTTTGGTGTCCTCAAGCACCCCGGCTCCTACAGTTCTTCCACTCCCTTTTTCCTTGGATTTCTCTAGTTCCAAGGGGAGGCACTTTATGGAGATCTCCAATTTGGATGCTCTTTCTGGCTAATGTTTGACTCTGGGTCTCCGAATCTGCTCCTATCAGCTGCCGGGAAAAGCCTCTCTGATGACGATTGGACTAGGCACCAATCTATGAGTATAGCGGAATACTCATTAGGAATTACTTTATTGATTATTTTTTCTATCCTAGTCTCTGGGCTATCCATCCTCTGATTCATATTCATCCAGGTATGGGCTCCCACTCATTAGGTGGTCCTCAAATTAGACTAGTCATTGATGGTTATCAACTTGACTACATCTGAAATAAACTACAATTCAGCAATGGAGGACACATCTGTGATTCAGATCTTGAGGCATAGTGGCTATGAAAAGTATAGACCCAAGCAAGGTACTATGGAGACAGAGACGAGCAGCTCTGAGTTCAAGGCAAGCCTGGGACAAAGCAAGTTCCAAATACAGGTGTGGTGGTACACACCTTTTGTTACGACCGGCTCTGCTCTACCTGGCTTGAGACAAAAGACTTAATAGTTACTATAACAAAAAATGTCGCGGCTTGCTCCGCTCTGCCTCGCTTGGCCTCTCAAGGGCTGGGATTAAAGGCATACGCCACCACTGCCCGGCCCAAACTGCCGCTCCTGTCTTCTGGTCAGGGTCTAGAGGGAGAGAGAGTGGGGATAAGCGGAAGAGACGCTAGGAATGGAGACAAGACAGAGGTTCTGATCCAGTCTCTTTTATTGAAGGAAAATCTGGGGTATTTATACACTTTTACCACGCCCCTTGTGGGGGGTGTGATTATGACGTAAGCCTTTGCAGGAGTGCATACCACGTGGCTTTACAGGCATGGATAGCTGCTTTCTAGCTGCTTTCTGTTAAAAGTCGGCTTCCAACAACCTTTAATCTGGGTCCTTTTGCTAGAGGCCCACATAAGAGCAATGGAAAACGGAAGTGTTTGTTCTTTGTCTTCTTGCACTTATTTGCCAGCACATCTGTTGGAACCTACTTTTTCAAGATTCCAGTTTATACAGAACACCAGCTGAAACATGTAGTCTCATGGGACTGAGCAACTACTAGATTCTTGGACTTCCCATTCACAGATGCTCATTGTTGCGTTAGTTGGACTGCAGACTGTAAATAATTCCAGTAATTTCCCTTAATATATAGAGACATCCCATAAGTTCTGTGATTCTAGAGAACCCAGACTAATACAGTTGGCCACTCTTCCAAGTTTTGCAGCTCCATTGTATATATTGTGTCGTGGCTGCCCCCCTCATCTTGCAAGCAGCAGCATAGATTGCAGATCAAAGATTTATGGCTTGGTTGATGTCCCCCTTCCACCATGGAAGCCTTGCCTGGTTACAGAAGATGGCTGGTTCAGGCTCCATATCCTGCATCACTAGGAGTCCTTGCTAGGGCCATCCTGGTAGAGTCTTTGGAGTTTCTACAGCCTCCATTTCCACATAGCCTCTCAATTTCTCTCCAGTTTCAGTCTTCTTTCCCCTTACTCTCTCCCTCCATCCTTTCCCACTACTTGATCCCTCCTGTTCCTATTCCCACCTGCCCTCAGACCACCTGCAAAATCTATTCTATTTCTGCTTCCGAGAAGATCCACGCATCCCACTTAGAGCTCTCCTTGTTACTTAGCTTCTCTGAGTCTGTGGATTGTAGCATGATTGCCATTTAGTTAAGAGCTAATATCCACTTTAAGTGAGTACATACCGTGTTTGTCTTTCTGGATCTGGGTTGCCTCACTCAGGATGATCTTTTTTAGTTCTGTTCATTTACCTGCAAATTTCATGATGTAGTTGTTTTTAATAGCTGAGTGACATTCATTGTATAAATATATCACATTTTCTTTATCCATTCTTCTGCTGAGGGACATCTAGGTGATTTCCAGGTTCAGGTTATTATGAATAAACCTGCTATGAAAACAACTGAGCATGGATCTTGGTTGGAGAATGGAATATTATTTGGGTATATGACCAAAAATGGTGTAGCTGGATCTTGAGGTGGTTCAAGTCCCAGTTTTCTGAGGAAATGCTGTATTGATTTCCATGGTGGTTTTTATAAATTTGCACCCTCACTAGCAACAAAGAAGTGTTCCTCTTGTTCCACATTCTCACGAGCATCAGTTTTCACTTGTGTTACTGATCCTTACCATTCTGAAAGATGTAAGATGAAATCTCAAAGTAGTATTGATTTCAATTTCCCCTATAGGAACATTTTTTTAGCCATTTGAGAATTCTCTGTTTAGATAGGTACCCCTTTTAAAAAATTGGATTATTGGTTTGTTGATGTTTAGTTTCTTAAGTTCTTCATATATTTTGGGTATCAGCCTTCTCTGGGCTGTGGAGTGGTGAAAAACTTTCCCCATTCTATAGGCTGTCATTTTGTCCCATTGACAGTGTCTTTTACCTTACAGAAGCTTCTCACTTTCATGAAGTCCCATTTATTAATTGCTGATCTTAATGCCTGCTATATTAGTGTTCTGTTCAGAAAGTTGTCTCCTGTGTCAACATATTCAAAGATATTCTCTACTTTCTCTATCAGGTTCATTGTATCTGGTTTTATGACGAGGTCTTTGATCCATTTAGACTTGAGTTATATGTGGGGTGATAAATATTGATCTATTTGCATTCTTCTACAGGCAGACATCCAGTTAGAACAGGATCATTTATAGAAACTGAATTCTTTTTTTGTTTCTTTTTTCCCCATTGTGTCTTTCTGGTTTCTTTTATTAAAAAAAACAAAAACAAAACCAAAAAAACGTGTTCATAGGTATGTAGATTTGTGTCTGGGTTTTTTTGTTTTATTAGATTTTATTGATCAATGTATCTATTTTTAGGCTAATGTCTTGTGTTTTTTATTATTGTAGCCTTGAAATCAGGGATGGTGGTACCTCTGGAAGTTCTTTTATTGTTCCGGATTGTTTAGGTTATCCTGTGTTTTGTGTGTATGTGTTTTCATGTGAAGGTAAACATTGTCTTTTTAATATCTGTGTAGAGTTGGATTGGAATTTTGACTAGGATTATGTTGAATCTGTAGATTGCTTTTGGTAGAAAGTTCATTTTTACTATGTCGATCCTATCAATCCATGAGAGTTAGGAAATCTTTCATCTTCTGATATCTTATTCAGTTTCCTTCTTCAGAGACTTGAAGTTTTTATCACGCAAGTCTTTGACTTGCTTAGTTACAATTACACCAAGATATTGTATATTATTTGTGACTATTGTGAAGGATGTTGTTCTCTGATTTCTCATTCCATTTGTGTATAGGAGGGCTACTGATATTTTCAGTTAATCTTGTATCCAACCACTTTGCTGAAGGTAGTTTATCAGCTGTAAGAGTCCCCTAGTATATTTTGGGGGGTTGCTTATGTATACTGTCATACTATTTGTAAATAGTGATACTCTGATTTTTTTCTTTTCCAATTTGTATCCCCTGAGCGCCTTCAGTTGTCTTATTGCTCTAGCTAGAATTTAAATACTATATTGAATAGATATGGAAAGAGGGGCAGCCTTGTTTTGTTCCTGATTTAGTGAAATTGCTTTGAGTTTCTTTCCATTTTATTTGGAGTTGGCTATAGATTTGCTGTAAATTGCCTTTATTATATTTTGGCATGTCCATTTTATTACTAACATCTCAAAGAGTTTTATCTTAAAAGGGTTGTTGGATTTTGTTGAAAGCTTTTCTGTATCTACTCATGTGACTTTTTTCTTTCAGTTGTTTATATGTTGGATTATATTCTCTGATTTTCATATGTTGAACCACACCTGCATTTCTGGGATGAAGCCTACTTGGTCATGGTCAATGATTTTTTTTTTTATATGTTCTTGAGTTTGGTTTATGAGTATTTTATAATTTTTGCATATATGTTCCTAAAGAAAATTGGTCTGAAATTCTCTTTATTTGCTGGATCTTTGTGTGGTTTGAGTTTTGAAGTAATTGTGGCTTCATAAAATGAATTTGGCAATGTTCCTTCTGTTTCTATTTTATGGAATAATTTGAAGCATATTGGCATTAGGTCATTTTAGAAAGTCTGGTAGAATTCTTACTAAAACCGTCTAGCCCAGGGCTTTTTTGGTTGGGAGACTTTTGATGATTGGTTTTGTTTCACTAGGAATTGTAGTTCTATTTAAATTGTTTATCTGATTTTGATTTAAGTGGAATTTATCAAGAAAATTATCCATTTATTTTAGATTTTCTAATATTGTGTAGTACAGATTTTAAAAGTACAACTTAATGTTTTTTTTAAAATTTTTTTCTGTGTTTGTCATTATCTCTCTTCTTTATGTCTGATTTTGTTAATTTGAATTTGGCTATTTTCTGCCATCTACATCTCTTGGGTGTGACGATTTCTTTTTGTTCTAGAGATTTTAGGTGTGGTGATAATTTGCTGCTTTGAGATCTCTCCAGTTTTTTTATGTAGGTACTTAGTACTATGAACTTTCCTTTTAGCACTGCTTTCATTGTGTCCCATAAGTTTGGGTATGTTGTATATTTATTTTCATTGAATTCCAGAAAGTCTTCAATATCTTTATTTCCAGAGTGACCCATTTTTCATTCAGTCAAAAGTTGCTCAGTTTCCACGAGTTTCTAGGCTTTCTGTTGTTACTAAAATCCAACTTTAATCTGTGGTGGTCTGGTAGGATTTAGGGGACTATTTCAGTTTTCATGTGCCTATTGAGACTTGCTTTGTGACCAAGTATGTGGTCAGTTTGAAAGCAAGTTCATGAGGTACAGAGAAGAAGGAATATTCTTTTGTGTTTGGATGAAATGTTCTGTAGATATCTGTTAGATCCATTGGCTTTATAATATCTGTTAGCTCCAGTATCTCTATTTAGTTTTTGGTTATATAAGCTATCTGTTTGTGAGAGAGGGATATTGAAGTCTCCCACTAGTATCATGTGAGGGTCCATGTGTGATTTAAGCTTTAGTAATCATTCTTATTAAGACATGGATGCCCTGCATTTGGGGCATAGATATTAAAGATCATCTTGTTGGATTTTTTTCCTTTGATGAGTATGAAATGTCCTTTGTTGAGAACCACACTGCCCCACGTTTGGGAGCCAAAAATGTTGTGGCCCGAGCTACCCCACATTCGGGGGCCAAAATGTTGGGGACTGCTCTATCAATGTTGGAACCCACAATACCAAAAGCCTTGGGGGCTAAATAGTTAGAACCCGCACTGCCCCAAGCTGCTCCAGTCCGCGGGTCGAGGTTCAGCAAGAGAGAGAGTGAGGCTGGATATGAAGAATGGAGACCAGACAGAGTGTGATTCAATCCCACGTATTCTTCAGTCTCTCTTCTTCTCTCTTTCCAAGTCCCTAGTTCCTAGTACCAAGTCTCAGGTCCTGGGCTTCGGCACCAAGTCTCAAGTCCTAATCCTAGTTCTAAGTTGCTAGTCTCTTTCCCAGTTCCAAGTTACCTGCCTCAAGTCTCAAGTCTCAAGTCTCAAGTCTCAAGTCTCAAGTCTCAAGTCTCAAGTATTCTTCCAGTGTCTAATAATTTCTCCTGTCTGCCTCTCTTCTTTTATATGTCTCATTTCTAAGCCACGCCTTTAAGTCATGCCTTTAAGTCTTATCTCTAAATTACACCTTTAAGTCACACCTTTAAGTCTCACACACCCAAGGGAAAATCCTGGGTATCTAAAACAAGATGTTAGCTAGCCGCTCAGGGACCACGGAGTTGCAGCCAGACAGCTGATCTGCTACCCCAAGAAACTGCATCCAGTGGCATCCTAGCCAGCTCAGGGACCATGGAGTTGCAGGTAGGAACAGCCGTTCAGCGACCTAGGCCCCAGAAACTCGACTGGCAGTAGGGAGATCCCAGAGTGCACTTGGCACCCAGAACCCACTCCGGCGGAAAACCACGCCCCTTCTGCCCCTTGGCCGGACCCCAGTGGACTGAACAGTCCCACAGCTGATCTGCTCCCCTGAGGAAACTGCATCCGGGGGCATCCTAGCCAGGTCAAGAACCGCAGAACTGCAGAGCAGAGGACACCATATCCTGAAGCATCCTAGAGGAGCAACTACACTCAGAGCAGCAAACACCTAGCTGGTCTACTGCCGTGGAGACACCATATCTTGAGATAACCTAGAGGAGCCACTGTACACAGAACAGCTGGAGCTCAGGATCATAGAGTCATCCGGACCCCAAGGAGTTCTGACACAGCCAAGATAACTGGAAAGGCAGACTCCAGTCAGAACCAGTGAGTGGGAGTAGCACTACAGTTAACCAAATGACAAAAGGCAAGCGTAAGAATGTAAACAACAGAAACCAAAGTTACTTGGCATCACCAGAACCCAGTTCTCCCACCATAGCAAGTCCGGAACACCACATCACACCAGAAAAGCAGGACTCGGAATTAAAATCACTTCTTATGATGATGATGGAGGAATTTAAAAAGGACATAAACAACACTCTCAAAAAATTTGAGGAGAACGCAGGTAAACAGGTAGAAGCCCTTAAAGAAATACAAGAAAACACAACCAAAAGGTGAAGGAATTACACAAAACCATCCAGGATCTAAAACTGGAAGTAGAAACAATAAAGAAATCCCAAAGGGAGACTACCCTAGAGATAGAAAACCTAGGAAAAAGATCAGGAGTTATAGACGCAAGCATCTCCAACAGAATACAAGAGATAGAAGAGAGAATCTCATGCACAGAAGATACCATGGAAAACATAGACACAATGGTCAACGAAAATGTGAAATGCAAAAAGCTCCTAACACAAAACATCCAGGAAATCCAGGACACAATGAGAAGACCAAACCTAAGGAAAATAGGTATAGATGAGGGTGAAGACTCTCAACTTAAAGGACCAGTAAATATCTTCAACAAAATTATAGAGGAAAACTTCCCTAACCCAAAGAAAGAGATGTCCTTAAATATACAAGAAGCCTACAGAACCCCAAATAGACTAGACCAAAAAAAAAATACCTCCAGTCACATAATAATCAAAACATCAAATATACAAAACAAAGAGAAGATACTAAAAGCAGTAAGGGAAAAAGGCAAAGTAACATATAAAGGCAGACGTATAAGAATTACACCAGATTTCTCACCAGAAACTATAAAAGCCAGAAGATCCTGGACTGATATCATACAGGCCCTAAGAGAACACAAATGCCAGCCCAAACTACTATACCCAGCAAAACACTCAATCAATATTGATGGAGAAACCAAAATATTCCATGACAAATCCAAATTTACACAATATCTTACCATAAATCCAGCACTTCAAAGGATAATTGGAGAAAAACTCCAACACAAGGAAGGAAACTGCAACCTAGAAAAAACAAGAAAGTAATCCTCCAACAACCCAAAAGAAGGTAGCTATACAAACATAACTCCACTGCCAATAACAAAAATAACAGGAAACAACATACATCTTTTCTTAATATCTCTTAATATCAATGGACTCAATTCTCCAATAAAAAGACATAGACTATCAGACTGGATACATAAACAGGACCCAACAATCTGCTGCATACAAGAAACACACCTTTGTGAAAAAGACAGACACTACCTCAGAGTAAAAGGGTGGAAAACAATCTTCCAAGCAATGGCCCCAAGAAACAAGCTGGAGTAGCCATTCTAATATCAAATAAAATCAATTTTCAACCAAAAGTAATCAAAAAAGACAAAGAAGGTCACTTCATACTTATCAAAGGAAAAATGTACCAAGAGGAACTTGCAATTCTGAACATCTATGCCCCAAATGCAAGGGCACCCACATACATAAAAGAAATTTTACTAAAGCTTAAAGCATACATTGCACCTCACATAATAATAGTGGGAGATTTCAACACTCCACTCTCAGCTATGGACAGATCGTGGAAACAGAAACTAAACCGAGACACAATAAAACTAACAGAAGTTATGAACCAATTGGACTTAACTGACATCTATAGAACATTTCATCCTAAAACAAAAGAATATACCTTTTTCTCAGCACCTCATGGTACCTTCTCCAAAATAGACCATATAATTGGTCACAAAACAGGCCTCAACAGATACAAAAAGATTGAAATAATCCCCTGTACTCTATCAGACCACCATAGATTAAGACTCGTCTTTGACATGGACAAAAACAATGGAAAGCCCACATACACGTGGAAACTGAACAATGCTCTACTCAATGATAACTTGGTCAAGGAAGAAATAAAGAAAGAAATTAAAGACTTTTTAGATTTAAATGAAAGTGAGGACACTTCATATCAAAAATTTTGGGACTCCATGAAAGCAGTACTGAGAGGAAAAATCATAGCTCTAAGTGCCCACAAAAAGAAAATGGAAAGAGCGTACATTAACAACTTGACAGCACACTTGAAAGCGTTAGAACAAAAAGAAGCTAATATACCCAAGAGGAGTAGACGGCACGAAATAATCAAACTCAGGGCTGAAATCAACCAAGTTGAAACAGAAAGAACTATACAAAATATCAACAAGACCAGGAACTGGTTCTTTGAGAAAATCAACAAGATAGACAAACCCTTAGCCAGAATAACCAAAGGGCCCAGAGACAGCACTCAAATGAATAAAATTAGAATTGTAAAGGGAAACAGAACAACAGAAACAGAGGAAATTAAAAAAATTGTTAGATCCTACTACAAAGGCCTATGCTCAACAAAACTGGAAAATCTGGATGAAATGGACAGCTTTCTAGATAGATACCAGGTACCAAAGTTAAACGAGGAGCAGATAAACCATCTAAACAGCCCTATAACCCCTAAAGAAATAGAAGCAGTCATTAAAAGTCTCCCCACCAAAAAATGTCCGGGGCCAGATGGTTTTAGTGCAGAATTCTACCAGACCTTCCAGGGAGACCCAATACCAATTTTTTTCAAACTATTCCACAGAATAGAAACAAAAGGAACAATACCCAATTCGTTCTACGAAGCTACAATTACACTCATACCAAAGCCTCACAAAGACCCAACAAAGAAAGAGAACTACAGACCAATCTCTCTTATGACCATTGATGCAAAAATACTGAATAAAATTCTCACAAACCGAATCCAAGAACACATCAAAGCAATCATCCATCATGATCAAGTAGGCTTTATTCCAGGAATGCAGGGTTGGTTCAATATTCGAAAATCCATCAATGTAATCAACTACATAAATAAACCGAAAGAAAAAAACCACATGATCATCTCACTAGATGCTGAGAAAGCATTTGACAAAATTCAACATCCCTTCATGTTAAAAGTCCTGGAAAGAGCAGGAATTCAAGGTCCATACCTAAACATAGTAAAAGCAATATACAGCAAGCCAGTAATCAACATCAAACTAAATGGAGAGAAACCTGAGGCAATCCCACTAAGATCAGGGACTAGACAAGGCTGTCTACTCTCACCCTACCTATTCAATATAGTACTGGAAGTCCTAGCTAGAGCGATTAGACAACAAAAGGAAGTCAAAGGGACACAAATAGGCAAGGAAGTCAAAATTTCTCTATTTGCACATGATATGATAGTATACTTAAGTGACCCAAAAATTTCCATCAGAGAACTCCTAAACCTGATAAACAACTTCAGTAAAGTGGCTGGATATAAAATCAACTCAAACAAATCAGTAGCCTTCCTATACTCAAAAGATAAACAGGCTGAGAAAGAAATTAGGGTAATGACATCCTTCACAATAGTCACAAAGAATATAAAATATCTTGGAGTGAACCTAACCAAGCAAGTGAAAGATCTGTATGACAAGAACTTCAAGTCTCTGAAGAAAGAAATAGAAGAAGACCTCAGAAGATGGAAAGATCTCCCATGCTCCTGGATTGGCAGTATGAATTTAGTAAAAATGGCCATCTTGCCAAAAGCAATCTATAGATTCAATGCAATCCCCATCAAAATTCCAAATCAATTCTTCATAGAGATAGAAAGAGCAATTTGCAAATTTATTTGGAACAACAAAAAACCCAGGATAGTGAAAACTGTTCTCAACAACAAAAGAACCTCAAGGGGAATCACTATCCGTGACCTCAAACTGTACTACAGGGCAATAGTAATAAAAACTGCATGGTACAGATACAGGCAGGAAGATCAATGGAATAGAACTGAAGACCCAGAAATAAGCCCACATACCTATGGTCACTTGATCTTTGACAAAGGAGCTAAAACCATCCAGTGGAAAAAGGACAGCATTTTCATCAAATGGATCTGGTTCAACTGGAGGTCAGTATGTAGAAAAATGCAAATCGATCCACTCATATACCCTTGTACAAAGCTCAAATCCAAGTGGATAAAAGACCTTCACCTAAAACCAGATACACTGAAACTAATAGAAGAGAAGGTGGGGAAGACCTTCGAATACCTAGGCACAGGGGAAAAGTTTCTGAACAGAACACCAATGGCTTATGCTCTAAGATCAAGAATTGATAAATGGGACCTCATAAAATTGCAAAGCTTCTGTAAGGCAAAGGACATTGTCAATAAGACAAAACAGCAACCAACAGAGTGGGAAAAGATCTTAACCAATCCCACATCAGATAGAGGGCTAATATCCAAGATATACAAAGAATTCAAGAAATTATACTTCAGAAAACCATACAACCCTATTAAAAAATGGGAAACAGAGCTAAACAAAGAATTCTCAACAGAGGAAATTCGAATGGCTGAGAAGCACCTTAAGAAATGCTCAACATCCTTAGTCATCAGGGAAATGCAAATTAAAACAACCCTGAGCTACCATCTCACATCAGTCAGAATGGCTAAGATAAAAAACTCAGGTGATAGTAGATGCTGGCGAGGATGCGGAGAAAAAGGAACACTCCTCCATTGTTGGTGGGATTGAAAACTGGTACAACCACTCTGGAAATCAGTCTGGCGGTTCCTCAGAAAACTGGATATAACATTACCTGAGGATCCAGCTATACCACTCCTGGGCATATACCCAGAAGATGCTCCAACATATAACAAGGACACATGCTCCACTATGTTCATAGCAACCTTATTCATAATAGCCAGAAGCTGGAAAGAACCAAGATGTCCATCAACAGAGGAATGTATACAAAATGTGGTACATCTACACAATGGAGTATTACTCAGCTATTAAAAATAATGAATTCGAGAAATTTATAGTCAAATGGATGGATCTAGAAATTATCAGCCTGAGTGATAATTTCTATTATCAACCCAATCACAAAAGAACACACATGGTATTTTTATTCACTGTTAAGCGGATGTTAGCCCCAAAACTTAGAATAGCAAAGACTCAACCCACAGACCATGTGAAGCTCATGAAGAAGAAAGACCAAGAGGGGATGCCTCAGTTCTACTTAGAACCAATAACAAAAATACTCAAGGGAGCAATTATGGAAACAAAACATGGGACAGAAACTGAAGGAGGAGCCATCAGGAGATCATTCCACCTGGGCATTCACCCCATGTACTGTCACCTAAGCTAGACATTGATGTGGATGACTGGAAATGCATGCTGTCAAGAACGTATTATAGGTGTCTCCTTAGAGATCTGCCAGAGACTGACACATTCAGAGGACGATGCTCACAGCTAACCACTTATAAGATCAAAGGTTTCCCAATGGAGAACTTAGAAGACTGAAGGAGCAGGAAGGGTTTGTGACCCCAAGAAAAAAGCAACAATACCAAACAACCAGAGCCCTCCAGAGTCTAAACCACCAGCCTGGGAGCACATAGGGAGGGACCTACGACTCTAGCGGTATACGTAGGGGAGGATGGCCTTGTTGGGCATAGGTGGGAGAAGATATACTTGGTCCCATGAAAAACGAACACAGAATGGGGGGGAATGTGAGGGTGAGGAGAGAGTAATGGGGGTCAGGGGTAGGTGCGGGCACAGCCTCATAGAAGGGATATAAGGAGGGAGGATGGGATAAGGGGTTCCTGGGTGGTGGGGGAAATGGGATAAGAGGAGAAAACTTGAAATGTAAAGATTATAACCAACTCCATTAAAGGTAGAAAAAAGTTGTTAGAACCAATATCTTTAAAAAAAAAATGTCAGTCCTCTAGGAAAAAAAAATTTTTTTTCTTGATACTAAAACTTGTCTAGAGAGTTGTATATTGTAGAATACACAGCCTTGGTGTATCTACTCATCAAGCAAAACGAGCAGACCTATTCAAACCTCCAGTGTCTGGGAATTCCATCTGGATGCAGTGAAGACACAGCGTCAGAAGCTTATCAATTTACTCTTCCCCTCCACCCCTCTTCTAATATGTCAACGCCTGTAATCAGCTTGAAGAAGTTAAAGAAGAGTCAGCGCACCTATTCCCTGGGCTTGGGGCCTAAGGTAGTTAATATGGGGCTGTCTCTCTGGGATAAAGTAGTGGTTTTGTTGGAACAGGGAGGATTAGCTAGGATTTATGGCATAGCCATAACCTATTGGTAAATATCTGTATAATTTAGTATCAAGATGAAGTTATAATTTCTTAAATGGTACAAAATTCACTTGGATTTCAAATTTAAGGTTTTCATTGGTATAAGCTTCTTATTGATATGAAAGTGAAATGAATATTGATACTCTCATGGGCATTGTGCCTGTATACCGCATTTAGAAATACAAGGCTTAGACCCAGTCCTTCTTCAACTTTTTTTTTTTTAACTGATTTGGGATGATTAGCCTGTGAGTTAAGGGACTATAGCAAATTCATGACTTTGCGTTTATTTTTAAGGTGTTTCTATATTTTATTTAGAAATAGCTGAGAGGAATTAACAGACAACAGTCCAGGTTACCTTACATGGATAGTTGGATTTCAAAACGTCAGAAATCCATAGAATTGACATCACAAATATTTTATATTAATGTTCATCTTGATTAGAGACCTGTCTGCTCCTGACAGCTTCCTGTCTTGGATTCTAAGAAGAAATTGAGCATCCTTGGAGTTACTCCAGTTGTGGTGAGATAGCCACCAGGCAAGAATTGCCTCTCTCCATCTACAGACAAATTACTGTCCAGAAAAGGACACACTTGCAGAATAGTCGACTGATTATATCTGCCTAGACAGAGTAACCAGCCCTTAATAATTCTGCAGCACTAAAGTCTGCCAGATGAGTTTGGGCCAGAAGGCTGAAGATTTGATGCTCCAATGTTTGGTAGTATAGGGGTTGTCCAGGTGTTTAGTGGTCTCTATAAATTGGCTAAGTTTTAGAAGCTATGCTTAGTGCTTCCCATAACTTCAGTTAATCTAGTCATTCTGGATTTCTGATGGCGTTGAAGACCTATAGACTCATAGCCAATCCAGGCTATTTACCTTGAGAGAAAAGATCTGAGTGAATGGTTTTCAGCTGACATTCATTCTAAAGCCAAGAAAAAGCCAGGTTCAAAATTAAGTGTCAAGAGAGACGACAGAGATTCTGATTAGTCAAAAAGAGGAGGGACTGGGTATTAAGACTATCTTGTACCTCACTGGTACAAATAGGAACAATTATGCTCTAATTGTATTTTGTGAGAAAAGTTTTATTTTAACAGGAAGGGTAATATGTAGGAAGAGCTAAGGGGGAAGGAGCACTGAGAGGAAAAGATGGAGTAAGGAGAGGAGAAGATGAAGTAGATGAGAAGCTAGGTAATGAGAGAGAAAAAGAGAGAGAAAGAGAGAGGGGGCATGGAGGCAGAAGTTCACATCTCTCCACCAGTCAAAGATAGTTTACATAGCTAGGTTGGGTATTAGGTTACACTTTAGATTGAGCATTACCATACTTATAAAGCCTTTGATTAACATTTAAAAAATTGTATAAAAGAAAAATGGAAAAAGGGGGCATGGGATAGGGGTTTTCTAGGGAGGGGAAATGGGGAAAGGGGTTGGCATCTGAAATGTAAATAAAATATCCAATAAAAAAAAAAACCAAGATGTTATCAGAGTGTGCTCTGCTGTTGTAGGCTATTGTAAACAAGTCTCTTGTCAGGGTATATGGCTCAAGATGGCTGCAAGGATGATACCTGCCTTCTGTCGGCTCTCCACAGTCCTCCATGTCTGTTGGTTAAATTTAATTTGAAGTCTATTTTGATATATAGTTGAATGTTTACACCAGCTTGTTTCTTAGGTCCATTTGCTTGGAAATTTTTTTTTTTTTTTGTAATTCTTTACTCTGAGGTAATTTGTATCTTTGATGTTGAGGTCTGTTTCTTGTATGCAGTAGAAGGACTAATTTTGCTTGTCTTTTTTATTGGGGGAATTGAGTCCTTAGATATTGAGAAAAGTCAATGATCATAGATTGTTAAATCTTTATATGTACAGGCTGATTTTTTGTGTCAACTTGACACAAGATGGAGTTACCACAGAGAAAAGAGCCTCAGTTGAGGAAATGCCTTTATGAGATCCAGCTGTAAGGCATTTTCTCAATTAGTGAGAAAGGAGGGAGCCAAGAAGTTAGTGAGTCAAGGGGGGAGGGCCCATTGTGGGTGGTACTGTGCCTGAGCAGGTAGTCCTGGGTTCTATAAGAAAGCAAACTGAGGAAGACAGGAAACAAGCCAGTAAGTTACATCCTTTCATGGCCTGGGCATCAGCTCCCACTTCCAGACCTGCTTGAGTTCCAGTCCTGACTTCCTTTAGTGAAGAACAACAATGTGGAAAAATAAGCTAAATACATCCTTTCCTCCCTAACTTGCTTCTTGATCATGATATTTGTGCAGGAATAGAAACCCCGATTAAGACATTGTATTGTTATTGTTGTTGTTGGTAGTTATGATAGTGTGTGTTTCCTTTCTTTTTGTTTTGCTGATATGAGATTACTTATTTTCTGCATTTTCATGAGTGTAGTTAATCTCCTTGGGTTGGAGTTTTCCTTTTAGTACATATTGTGGAGCTATATTTATGGGTAGACATTATTTAAATTTGACTCTATCATGGAATATCTTGTTTTCTCCATCCACAGTGACTGAAAATTTTGCTGAATATAATAGACTGGGCTGGCATCTGTGGTCTCTTAGAATCTCCAGGTCCTTCTGGCTTTTAGAGTTTCCATTGAGAAGTTGAATGTAATTCTAAGAGATTTGCTTTTATGTGTTACCAAGTAATCACATTGTGGTTTTTGATATTCTTTCTTTGTTCTGTATGTTTAGTTATCTGTGATTATCTGTATAACTATTATGTGTGAGAGGACTTTCTTTTCTGGTCCCTTCCATTTGGTGGTCTATAAACTTCTTGGACCTTTATAGGCATCTTCATTAGGTTAGGAAATTTTTCTTCTATGATTTTGTTGAAAATATTTTATGGGTCTTTGAGCTGGGAGTCCTTTCCTTCTTCTACTTCTGTTATTATTAGTTTGGTCTTTTCATATTGTCCCAGATTTCCTGGAGACTTTGTTTAAGGAATTTTTTTAGATTTAATATTTTTTTTGACTATTGTACCTTCAATGCCTGAGATTTTCTTTTTCATCTCTTGTATTTTGTTGGTGAAGATTGACTGTAGTTTTTATTTGATTACCTAGATTTTTGTTGCCAGAATTCCCTCAATTTTGTTTTCTTTATTGTTCCCATTTCCATTTTCAGGTGTTGAATAGTTTTGTTCATTTCCTTCTACTGTTTTTTTTTTTTTTTTTTTTTTTTTGGTTTTCTTTGAAAAGTATTTATTAATTTCCTCCATTTTTGTGTATTTTTTTCCCTTGATTTCTTTAAGGGGTTTATTCATTTCGTCTTTAAAGACCTGTAACATCTTCATTAAGTTGGTCTTTTTCTTGTGCTTTAGCTGTGTTGGAATATTCAGGCTTGCTGTAGAAGGATAGCTGGGATCTGCTGTCAACTCACTGCCAACTCACTGTCAACTGCCTTGACTCTTGTTGATTGTGTTCTTATGCTGGCATCTAGGCATCTGGATTTGGGGTGATTATAGGTCTAGGTGACAATTTCTGAGATTATCTTTTTTTGGATGTGTGTTTTGTTTCTTGTTTTCTGTTTCCTCTCTGGTGTTCTGCCTGCTGTGGCTTGTGGTTGAGCAGGGGTTGTCCATCAGAGTATCGAGCTGGAATTCGGGGGCTGGTAGAGCTGGAGGTTCTTCTCCAGGGTTGGGACTGTGATGGGGGAATGAGGGGACAGGGTGGAGGTAGGATGGAAGGCCACTGAGAGAGTGAGGGAGGACTGTGAGTGGTGCCCTCCCCGGGTTTCTGGTGGCTATCAGTCCTCTCTGGCAGCCAATGTAGCCTCTTGTCAGAAGTTCTTTTTTTTTTTTTTTCTTTTTTTTTGAATATTTGTGGGGTGGTGGTAGTGGTGCATGACTTTAAGATCTCAGCACTTGGGACACAGTGGCCCATGGATCTCTATGAGTTTGATGCTGGCCTGGTCTAAGGATCTAGTTTCAGGATAGCTAAGGCTACACAACAAAAACTTGTACCAAACAAAGCAAAACAAAATTATTTAGTATTATATTAATTTGTGCAGGGGTCGGGGATGAATTTGATGTCACAATGTGAATGTGAACATCTGCTAGTTTTCCTCTTACACTTTTATTTGAGTTCTTGGAACTAACCTCAGGTCATCTGATTTGCTTTGCATCAAGTAGCAAGTTCTTTTACCTGGTAACCCATGTCACCAGCCCAAGTTATAACTTTTCACAAGAGAATAATCCTACCTTATAACATTTAACAAGCATAGCCATTGTCTATGGATGAACAAACCATATAGAAAATTTGTGAAGAGAGAGAAGCAATGAATGTTCAAGAGATTTTTATGTTTCCAAGGGCCTCACTGAATGAAAACAGAGGTTTAAGAGTAAACTGAGATTAAGACCAGTTTCAACACTGATGGCACAAAGTCCTATATAGTAGAAACTTTGCTTACACGTTGGCTTTGCTATTCTCAGCAGTTAAGTCTAGACTATGAATTACAGGATTTGTGCTACCTCACCCCCCCTCCCTCCAGATAAAGGCTGTTTGCATTCTTCAGGAGCAAACATGTTGGTGACATAAAACATTAAAAAGTTCTTTTGAAAAGGAGAGAGAACTGGTCATGTAAAGTTTTTTTTTTTTTTAAACAATCATTCTCATGTTAAACACACACATGTTCTATATGTGTTGGTATTGATTGTAAATTTTCTAGGGCTGATGGTCAAACCTAGAGCCAAGTGCATACTAGGCATGTGTTCTATTACTGAGCTACATTCCCTGATTGAGGTTTCCTCCCTCCTCCTTCTTCCCTCTTCTCTTTTTCCTTTTCTCTCATCTTCTTTCCTCTTCCCTCTCTGTCTCTTTTCTTCCCCTCCTATTACCTCTTTTTCCATCCCCTTCTTGTTCTTTCTTGTCTCCTCAGTTTTCCCCACCTTCTCGTACCCCCACACCCCACCTTTCCTCTCTCAGGTTTCTTTTTTTTCATTCTGTATTTCTTTTCTCAGTGAATTTCTGGCTTCTCTATAAAAAAATTAGGTATTCATATGTGTGTAGATTTATATCTGAGTCTTCTATTTAATTCCATTGACTATTGTGTCTGGTTTTATGCCAGTACCATGTAGTTTTTATTACTCTAGCTCTGTAAAACAACTTGAAATTGGGGTTGGTGGTTGGTGATACATCCTGCAATTCTGTTATAATTCAGAATTGTTTCAGTTATTCTGTTTGTGTGTTTCCATATGAAACTGAAAATTGTTGTTTTAGTATCTATGAAGAATTGTGTTGAAATTTTGATGAACATTGCATTGAATCTGTAAATTGCTTTTGGTAAAATGGTTGCTTTTATTATTTTAATACTACTGATCCACGAGCATGGGAAATATTTCTATCTTTTAATATATTTTTAAATTTTTCTTCAATGTCTTAAAGTTTTATTATATAATTCTTTCACTTGCTTCGTTAGAATTACCTTAAGATCTCTCTCTCTCTCTCTCTCTCTCTCTCTCTTTCTGATTTTGTCTGTCTGTCTGTCTGTCTGTCTGTCTGTCTGTCTGTCTGTCTGTCTCTGACTCTACCCCACATCTGTCTCTGTTTCCCTCTGCCTCCCTCTCTGTGGGTATTATAAAAAGTATTGTTTTTCTGATGTCTTTCTCAGTCTCTCAGTCTGTCATTTGTATATATGATTCTTATTTGTTAATATTGAATCCTGCCATTTTTTTGGAAGTGTTTATCAGCTGTAGAAGTTTCCTGGTGGAGTGTTTAGTCCCTTCCCTTTTTAGTTCCCCTTCCCCTTCCCCTTCCCCTTCCCATTCCTCCTCCTCCTCCTCCTCCTCCTCCTCCTCCTCCTCCTCCTCCTCCTCTTCTCTCTCTCTCTCTCTCTCTCTCTCTCTCTCTCTCTCTCTCTCTCTCATATCATCTGCAAATAAAGATACCTTGACTTATTTCCTTCCTATTTATATCCCCTTGATCTTCAGTTGCTTATTGGTCTAGCTAAGACTTCAAGTACTATATTGAATAAGTATGTAGAATACAGACAACCTTGTTTTATTCCTGATTTTAATGGAAATGCTTTGATTTTCTTTCCATTTAGGTTTATGTTGACTGTAGGCTTGCTGTAAATTTTTCCCATTATGTTGAAATATGTCGGTGTTGTATTTTTTCAATGACCTTTTCTTTATGTAATGAGATGATTATATAATTTTTGTCTTTCAATTTGTTTGTAGGGTAGATTACACTCATGCTTTTATATACGTTGAATCATCTCTGCCTGCATCTTTGGAATGAAGCCTACTTGATCATGGTGAATGATCTTTTTGTTTGTTTGTTTGTTTGTTTTTTGTTTTTTTTCGAGACAAGGTTTCTCTGTGTAGTCCTGGCTGTCCTGGAACTCAGTCTGTAGACCAGGCTGGCCTCGAACTCAGAAATCCGCCTGCCTCTGCCTCCCAAGTGCTGGAATTAAAGGCATGCGCCCCCACCACCCAGCTACCCTATTCTTTTTTAATTTGGTTATTTTCTCTATTTTTTTAGTTAATTTTGCTAAGAACCTGTCAATTTTGTTGATTTTCTAAAAGAACACATTCTTTGTGTTATTCTCTTTGTTCCTTTTTTTTTTTTTTTTTATCTATTTCAGCCCTCAGTTTAATTGTTTCTCACTATTAACTACTCTTAGGTGTGATTACTTCTTTTTGGTCTAGAGATTTTAATTTACAAATATATGGTCTCCATTGTAAAAAAAAATGTAGGCACTTCACTTAGTGCTATAAACTTTCTTCTTAGCATATCCTTTACTGTGTCCCATAGCTTTGGGTATGGTGTGTATTTATTTTCATTGAATTCTAGAAAATCTTTAATTTCTTTTTTAATTAATGTCTTGATCCATTTTTCATTTAGTAGGTAGTTGTTCCATTTCCATGAGTGTGTAAGCTTTCAGTTGTTGTTGGTATCTAGCTTTAATCCATGGTGGTCTGATAGGATGCATAGAGTTATTTCAATTTTCTTATATTTGTTGTGACTTGCTTTGTGTTTGATTTTTGTGGCCAATTTGAAGGAAGTTTCATGAGATGCAGATAAAAAGATATATTCTTTTTGTGTTTGGGTGAAATGTTCTGTAAATATTTGGATGGTCTATTTGGTTTATGATATTATTTAGTTCCAGGATTTCATTGTTTAGTTTTTGTATGAATGTCCTGTCTGTTGGTGAAAGTATACTGAAGTTAGCCATTATCACTGTATGAGGATCAATATGTGATTTAAGCTGAGTGGTGCTTCTTTTACAAAGTTGGGTGTCTTCGTGTTTGGTGCATATTTTTTAGATTTACAATATTCTGTTGGAGGATTTTTCCTTTAATTAGTATGTAACATCCTTCCCTATCTTTTCAAATTAGTCTTGTTTGGAAGTATATTCTGTCATATACTAAAATGGCTATTTCAGCTTGCTTCCTGAGTCTATCTGCTTGGAATATCCTTTTCTGTCCTTTTATCCTGAGATGATATTTATCCTTGATGGTAAGATGTGTATCTTAGATGCAGCAGAAAGATGGATCGTGATCCAATCTGTTAGTTTATGTTTTTTTCTTCTCTCCCTCTTTTTTATTATTATGTTTCTATCTTTTTTATTGACTATTTTATTTATATTTCAGATGTTATCCCCTTACCCCACTCCCCTCCACCCAGGAACCACCTATCCCATCCCCCTCCTCCTGTTTCTCTGAGGATGTGCCCCCACCACCCCAATTCCCACCTCCCCACCTTCGAATTTCCCCACACTTGGTGTCCAGCCCTCATGGGACCAAGGATTTCTCCCACCTATGCCAGACAAGGCCATCCTCCCCTACATATACAGCTGGAGCCATGGGTCTCTCCCTATGTGCTCCCAGGCTGGTGGTTTAGACCCTGGGAACTCTGGTTGGTTAGTATTGTTGCTCTCCTCATGGGGCCACAAACCCTTTCAGCCCCTTCAGTTCCTTCTTTCTCACTCCTCCATTGGGAACCCTTTGATCAGTTCAATGGTTACCTGAAAGCATCTGCCTCTGTATATGCCAGACTCTGGCAGACCTCTAAAGAGACAGCTATATCAGGATCCTGTCAGCATGCACTTTCTGTCATCCATATTAGTGTCTACCTTTGGTGACTGCACATGGGATGGATACCCAGGTGCAATGATCTCCAGACGGCCTCTTCTTCAGTTTCTGTCACACACTTTGTCTCCATATTTGCTCCCTTGGGTATTTTGTTACTCCTTCTAAGTACGACCGAGGCATCCACACTTGTTCTTTCTTCTTCATGAGCTTCATGTGGTCTGTGAGTTGAGTCTTGGCTATTCCAAGCTTTTGGGCTAATATCCAATTATCAGTGAGTGGATACCATGTATGTTCTTTTGTGATTGGGTTACCTCACTCAGGATGATATTTTCTAGTTCCATCCATTTACCTAAAAATTTCTCAAATTCATTGTTTTTAATAGCTGAGTAATACTCCATTGTGTAAATGTACCACATTATTTTTGTATCTATTCCTCTGTTGAAGAACATCTGGGTTCTTTTCAGTTTCTGGCTATTATAAATAAGGCTGCTATGAACATAGTGGAGCATATCTCCTTGTTATATGTTAGAGCATCTTCTGGGTATATGCTCAGGAGTGGTATAGCTGGGTCCTCAGGTCCTTCCTTATTTATTTTTTCTGATAACTTTTGGTTGAAAGTCGATTTTATTCAAAATTAGAATGACTACTCCAACTTGTTTCTTGGGACCATTTGCTTGGAAAATTGTTTTCCAGCCCTTTACTCTGAGGTAGTGTCTGTCTTTGCCACTGAGGTGCATTTCGTGTATGCAGCAACATTCTGGGTCCTGTTTACAAATCCAGTTTGTTAGTTTATGTCTTTTTTTACTGGGGAATTGAGTCCATTGATGTTAAGAGATATTAAGGAAAAGTGGTTGTTTCTTCCTATTATTTTAGTTATTAGAGGTGGAATTATGTTTGTGTAGTTATCTTCTTTTGGGTTTGTTGGAAGATTACTTTCTTGCCTTTTCTAGGTTGTAGTTTCCCTCCTTGTGTTGGAGTTTTCCATCAATTATCCTTTGAAGGGCTAGATTTCTGGGAAGATATTGTGTAAATTTGGTTTTGTCATGGAATATCTTAGTTTCTCCATCTATAGTGATTGAGAGTTTTGTTGGGTATAGTATCCTGGGCTGGCATTTGTGTTCTCTTAGGGTCTGTATGATATCACTCCAGGATCTTCTGGTTTTTATAGACTCTGGTGAGAAGTCTGGTGTAATTCTGATTGGTCTGCCTTTATATGTTACTTGACCCTTTTCCCTTACTGCTTTTAGTATTTTTTCTTTGTTTTGTGCATTTGATGTTTTGATTATTACGTGATGGAAAAATATTCTTTTCTGGTCTAGTCTATTTGGAGTTCTGTAGGCTTCTTGTATGTTCATCAGCATCTTTCTTCAGGTTAGAAAAGTTTCCTCTATAATTTTGTTGAAGATGTTTGCTGGCCCTTTAAGTTGGGAATCTTCATTCTCATCTATACCTATTATCCTTAGGTTTGGTCTTCTCATTGTGTCCTGGATTTCCTAGATGTTTTGGGTTAGGAGTTTTTTACATTTTGCATTTTCTCTGACAGTTGTGTCAGTGTTTTCCATGGTATCTTCTGCACATGAGTTTCTCTCTTCTATCTCTTGTATTCTGTTGGTGATGCTTGTGTCTATGACTCCTGATTCTTTTCCTAGGTTTTATATCTCCCTTTGAGATTTCTTTATTGTTTCTACTTTCATTTTTAGATCCTGGATGGTTTTGTTAATTTCTTCACCTGTTTGGTTGTGTTTTCTTGAAATTCTTTAAGGGATTTTGTGTTTCCTCATTAAGGGTTTGTACCTGTTTAGCTGTGTTCTCCTGTATTTCTTTAAAGGAGTTGTTTATGTCCTTCTTAAAGTCCTCTATCATCCTAGTGAGAAGTGATTTTAAATCTGAATCCTGCTTTTCAGGTATGATGGGGTTTCCAGGACTCGCTATGGTAGGAGAACTGGGTTCTGATAATACCAGGTAACTTTGGTTTCTGTTGCTTATGTTCTTGCGCTTGCCTTTTGCCATCTGGTTAACTCTAGTGCTACCTGCACTCACTATCTTTGACTGACTGGAGACTATCTTTCCAGTTATCTTGATTGTGTCAAAAGTCCTCAGAGTCCAGCTGTCTCTGTGATTCTGTGATCCTGAGCTCCTGAATGGAAAAGCTCCTGAAACTCAGGCTTGCTCTGGGATCCTGCAATCCTGATGCTCTGAGTGCAGTGGCTCCTCAACTGTTCCAAGTGCATTGGTTTTTCAGCTGCTCCAAGTGCAGTGGTTCCACCACAGTTCTAAGACGGTTCAGGATATGGTGTCTTCACAGGAGCAGCCCTGCTAGGTGTCAGCTGCTCTAGGAAAGTTCAGGATATGGTGTCTTCACAGGAGCAGCGGTTTGTGTCTTTTTATTGAGGATTTGGGATCATTAATGTTGAGATTTATCAGAGGAGTGTTTGTTGATTCCTGTTATTTTGTTATGATATTGCCCCCTCTTTTGGTATACTGCTCTGGGATTATTTATTTCTTGTGTTTTCTTGGATGTGGTTAACCTCTTCAGGTTGAAGTTTTCCTTCTGGCACCTTCTATAGAGCTGGCTTTGCAGATAGACACTGCTTAAATTTGTTGTTATCATGCAATGTTTTTTCTCACATTCATTTTGATTCAAAGTCTTGATAGGTATAGTAGTCTGAGATGGCCTATGTGGTCTCTTAGAGTTTGTAGAACATCCGTCCATTCATCCACTTCTGACTTTCAGAGTGTCTATTAGAAGTCAGGTGTTACTCAAATGTGTCTGCTCTTATATAATATTTGGTCTTTTTCCTTGTTGCTTTTAGTATTTTTTCTTTGTCGTATATATTTAATGTTTTGATTATTATGTATCCAGAGGACTTTTTTTCTGGTCTAGCTTTTTTGATGTTCTGTATGCTTGTTAGTCTTTGATAGCCTCTCCTCATTTAGTCTGGCGGATTTTCTCGTATAATTTTGTTAAAAATATTTTCTGTGTCTTTTACCTGAATTCTTTCTTCTTCCTTTCTTTCTATTATTCATAGATTTGGTATTTTTATAGGGTCCCATATTAGATGTTTTGTGGATGGACTTTTGAAGATTTAACATTTTCTTTGACTGAGGTGTACATTTTTTTCTATCTTATCATCAATGCCCCAGTTTCTCTCTTCTATGTCTTATATTCTGTTGGTGAGGCTTACCTCTGTGATTCCTGTTTGAGTTCCTAAATTTTTTGTTTTTAGTTTGACCTCTGTTTGGGGCTCCTTTACTGATTCTATTTTTACTTTGTGTCTTGAACTGTTTTATTATTTCATCCCACTGTTTCTGTTTCCACAGACATCATTAATGGATTTATCCATATTCTCTTTAAGGTCTTGAACACGTTCATAATAGCTATTTTGGCATCTTTGTCTTGTGCTTCAGCTGTGTTGCATTTCTCAGAGCCTAGTAGGGTTGCTTGGTTCTGGTGAAGCCATATTGTCTTGAGTGTCATTTTGTTTTTCTGCTGATATCTAGGCATCTGGGTTTTGGATGATTCTAGATGTTGATATCTGGTCTTGTCTTTGTTGGGTAGATGCTCTGTTTCTTAATTTCGGTTGCCTTCTCTGGATCTCAGGAATGTGTGGTGACTGTGACTAGTGCAATAGGGAATCCTTCTGAGTCAGTTACAGATGTGGCCACTAGGGCTCTGGAGTAGAATGTTTTCTAATTTGTGTGGTTTACAGGGAGGAATAAAGATAGTCTAGAAGAGGGGGTGGAGAGGGTCCACAGGAAGGGGAAAATCTGAGTCTATCAAGAGGTTTGGTGAAGTTCCAGGGAATGGTGCCAGAGAGGGAGAAGAGGCTCCTGAAAGTCATCTGCTACAGGGTTGGGGATGATGCCCAGGGAATTAGTAATGGAGGACAGGAAGGAGAGTGCAGGTAGCCTACCTGATTCCCAGGCTAGTGTGTCCAGTGAATTCCCAGGTACAGAGTGTCTTCAGGTCTCAGTTGTTGGGGGCACAGAAGTGCTTGTACATATAGAGAAGCACTAAGAGACCCAGGACTATTGTCTCCTCAATGGAGGAGATAACGTTAAATACCTGGCTTACATCCAGAAAACTGAGAGTGCATTTTATTAATAACCTGGTGACCTTCTTGAAGGCAGCCCTTACCTACCTTTTGCTATAGAGGCAGACTTCATCCCAATTTCTCAGAAAAATTATCCCAGACTCTTTCTTCTCTAGACCATTAACTCATCCTTAGGGGAGATGTCACATGTACTGACCTCTATACTATCATCAGAGATCACACTTGATTTTAGGCCTTTTGGCTATAGAACCCACCCTCATGGTCACATGCATTTTCTAAAAAAGTGTCTAGGTAGCCACACCTTAAGGTTTATTGTGTACCTGGAATTTGAACTGATTGTTGCCTAGAAATCTTTTCCCAGATTGTACTGTGTTTTAAATATGCTGGCAGTGTACTATCTGGCATTAGACTCCCTTAAATCTGATCCATGTTGGTGAAGTCAATCTGTACTAGGTTTTCATTCTTATCTCTTCACAGATCACTGCCTGCGTTGACACCTACAGGGACTCCCACACATGGTGATGATTCAAAGGGATGGTGTGAAGGAGAAGGATTGGGTACACCAAGAGGAATTATCTTTTTTTTTTTTTTTTAAAGAGACACAGACATTCCCAGGGAATCTTGTGAAGATGCAGGGAGTGTAGTACAGCCATCTGTATGTTGAAGAGCAGAGCTAGTACTCAGACATCTTGATGTCTGACTTTCAGCCTCCAGAACGGAGAGAGGGGGATAAGTTTCTGCTGTTTCAGCCACCCATTTGTGGCAAGACTTTGTGTGACAAGCCTAGTACCGAACTCCTAGGGTTTTCTGAAGGGAACATGAAAAGTACATGCATACATGAAAAGGTACTCATTAGTCATCGGAAAAAATGTAAATTAAAACCACAACCAGCTACCACTCCCCACTTACCAGAATGGCTATAATTAAAACATTTGACGGTGCAAAAAAATTTAGTTGCTACTATTATTATTGATACAGTTACTAGATATGTATAATATGTTGTCCTTGGCACTGTATCAAAGAAATTCATCACAGAGGTAAAGAAAGCAAAGGATGCTCTCCTTTCTTTGAACTAAGAACACAGAAGGAAGGTAGAGGATTAGACCAGTAAAAAGAAATACTCTGAGCTAAGCACAGTAATAGTGAAGGTGGCTTTGGAAACTCACAACATTATGTTCTAGCACAGATTAGAGGCAATATAAGTGATATTTAAGGAGGGAGAACTTGTCAGGCCTTTTCTGATGGAACAGGACACATGACATCACAAACAGGTGAGTAACTGGTGTTACTGAAAAGATGCTGTTCAAATAACTGATTAACGTTACTGAAAGGTGAGGCTGAATACATTTGGAAAGACAAAAGAACCTCCAGGGTACTCCTCTCCCTACTCAGAGTGATCCAGTTTTGGCTCCAACAAGCTTAGTAACACAGAGGGCTTCAGTTTAGGTTGGCGTCACATGACAGTTTCCAAGAACCTCTGCTGACTGTAAAGGGCAATGAAACTACTTTTGAAGTGGTATCGATGACTGCAGACTCACAGTAGACAAAGGTTGATATAGGCCTTTGTGATGACCTCTACGTTTATCTCCCACTCCCCACAAAAGTAATAACCTAGACAGGAAGCCATTGAAGAGAACTGTTAAAAGTTGTGATAAGGATGCTGAAATATAGTTGACGGCTTCTAGAGGGGGTACAGTTGGTGGAGGACTCAGTTTTCTTTAAGGGGCTGGCTACTAAAAGTTTGACCATTCTTCAATGATTATATGGGCAACACAAATGGGATCTCCTCCTCCTCCTCCTCCTCCTCCTCCTCCTCCTCCTCCTCCTCCT
>JANHMN010000008.1:6261184-6290858 GCA_030674055.1 Rhabdomys pumilio
TCTTTCTTTCTTTCTTTCTTTCTTTCTTTCTTTCTTTCTTTCTTTCTGTCACATTTGCTTTATCCTGTGCACCAGCATTCCTGAAAAGGAGCTCTGTCTACAAAGATTTATTAAAACTCCAGTGACTACTGAGAGTTTGGACTACTGAAGGTTTCAGAGCACAATTGCAATTTCTCTATCTTTAGCTTCCCAAAGAATCATTCCCTGCCCACATTTGTGTCAGCCCTAATATCCTGATAAATGAATAAAAACCCTTGGGATCCATTTGCTTAAAAAAGGTCTTATCCGCTCTCTCCCGGATCTGAGGCCTGAAGCAGACACCCTACAGGTCTGCTTCTGGGGACACCTGATCCCTCCTGACCCACTCTAGAGGGTGCAAGGAACCCAGAGCAGTAGGTAAGAAGACCAGCTCACTGCCCTAGGCCCAGAGCTGAGTGCAGGGAGTGCTCAGATTCCAGCAGAACCCCAAACTCCACCCCTGCGGAATAGCACACCCCTTCAGCCTCTCTCCCGGATCTGAGGCCTGAAGCAGACACCCTCCCAGTCTGCTTCTGGGGACACCAGATCCCTCCTGACCCACCCTAGAGGGTACAAGGAACCCAGAGTAGTAGAGGATCCACTGAACTCAGAGTGGCAGAGGACCAAAGGAATTCAGAGCGACAGACAACATATCCCAAGCCACGGCACTCAGAGCAGTGGACACATTAGCCTGAGACATCCTAGAAGAGACATTACACCCAGAACAGTGGGCACCTAGCTGGACTGCTACCTAGGAGACACCATATTCTGAGTCATCCTAGAGCTACAATTGTATTCAGAGCAGCTGGAGAAGATCACAGAGACATTGGGACCCGGAGGAGACAAGAAACAAGCAAGATAACTGGAAAGGGAGGCCTTAGTCAGAGACAGAAAGTACAGGGAACACTGAAGTTAACCAAATGGCAAAAGGCAAGCACAAGAACATAAGCAACAGAATCCAAAGTTACATGGAAACATCAGAACCCAGTTCCCCCATCATAGCAAGCCCTGAACACCCCATCACACCAGAAAAGCAGGATTCAGAATTAAAATCTCTTCTCATGATGATGTTAGAGGACTTTAAGAAGGACATAAATAACACTCTCAAAGAAATTAAGGAGAACACAGACAGACAGATAGAAGCCCTTAAAGAGGAAACACAAAAATCCCTTAGGGAATTGGAAGAAAAAATAACCAAACAGGAGAAGGAATCAAACAAAACCTTCCAAGATCTAAAAACGAAAGTAGAAACAATAAAGAAATCACAAGGGGAGACTATCCTGGAGATAGAAAACCTAAAAAAAAATCAGGAGTCATAGACACAAGTATCACCAACAGAATACAAGAGATAGAAGAGAGAATCTCATGTGCAGAAGATACCATGGAAAACATAGACACAACTGTCAAAGAAAATGCAAAATGCAAAAAGCTACTAACCCAAAACATACAGGAGATCCAGGACACAATGAGAAGGCCAAACCTAAGGATAATAGGTATAGATGAGGGGGAAGACTCCCAAATTAAAGGACCAGTAAACATCTTCAACAAAATTATAGAGGAAAACTTTTCTAACCTACAGAAAGAGATGTCCATAAATATACAAGAAGCCTACAGAACTCTAAATACTATAGACCAGAAGAGAAATACCTCCCGTCACATAATAATCAAAACATCAAATGTACAAAACAAAGAAAAAATACTAAAAGCAGTAAGGGAAAAAGGTAAAGTAACATATAAAGGATGACCTATAAGAATTACACCAAACTTCTCACCAGAGACTATAAAAGCCAGAAGATCCTGTACGGATATCATACAGACCCTAAGAGAACACAAATGCCAGCCCAGACTACTATACTCAGCAAAACTTTCAATCAATATTGATGGAGAAACCAAAATATTCCATGACAAAATCAAATTTGCACAATATATTAACACAAATCCAGCACTTCAAAGGATAATTGGGGGAAAACTCCAACACAAGGAGGGAAACTACAACGTAGAAAAAGCAAGGAAGTAATCTTCCAACAACCCTAAAAGAAGACCCCTACACAAACATAACTCCAAAGCCAATAATAACAAAAATAACAGGAAACAACATTTATTATTCTTTAATATCTCTTAATATCAATGGACTCAATTCTCCAATAAAAAGACATAGACTATCAGACTGGATACATAAACACAACCCAGAATTTTGCTGCATACAGGAAACGCACCTCTGTGAAAAAGACAAACACCACCTCAGAGTAAAAGGATGGAATACAATCTTACAAGCAAATGGTCCCAAGAAACAAGCTGGAGTAGCCATTCTAATATCAAATAAAATCAATTTTCAACCAATAGTAATCAAAAAAGATAAAGAAGGATACTTCATATTCATCAAAGGAAAAATGTACCAAGAGGAACTTGCAATTCTGAACATCTATGCTCCAAATGCAAGGGCACCCACATACATAAAAGAAACTTTACTAAAACTTAAAGCATATATTACACCCCACACAATAATAGTGGGAGATTTCAACACCCCACTCTCAGCTATGGACAGATCATGGAAACAGAAACTAAATTGACACACAATTAAACTAATAGAAGTTATGAATCAATTGGACTTAACTGACATCTATAGAACATTTCATCCTAAAACAAAAGAATATACCTTTTTCTCAGCACCTCATGGTACCATCTCCAAAATAGACCATATAATTGGTCATAAAACAGGCGGCCTCAACAGATACAAAAAGATTGAAATAATCCCTTGTACCCTATCAGACCACCATGGACTAAGACTCGTCTTTGACATGGACAAAAACAACGGAAAGCCCACATACACGTGGAAACTGAACAATGCTCTACTCAATGATAACTTGGTCAAGGAAGAAATAAAAAAAAAAATTAAAAGACATTTTAGATTTAAATGAAAATGAGGACACTTCATATCAAAATTTTTGGGACTTCATGAAAGCAGTACTGAGAGGAAAAATCATAGCTCTAAGTGCCCACAAAAAGAAAATGGAAAGAGCATATATTAACAACTTGACAGCACACCTGAAAGGGTTAGAACAAAAAGACGCTAATATACCCAAGAGGAGTAGACGGCAGGAAATAATCAAACTCAGGGCCGAAATCAACCAAGTTGAAACAAAAAGAACTATACAAAATATCAACAAGACCAGGAACTGGTTCTTTGAGAAAATCAACAAGATAGACAAGCCCTTAGCCAGACTAACCAAAGGGCGCAGAGACAGCACTCAAATCAATAAAATTAGAACTGAAAAGGGAGACATAACAACAGAAAAAGAGGAAATTAAAAAAAATCATTAAATCCTACTACAAAGGCCTATACTCAACAAAATTTGAAAATCTGGATGAAATGGACAGCTTTCTAGATAGATACCAGGTACCAAAGTTAAACGAGGAGCAGATAAACCATCTAAATAGCCCTATAACCCCTAAAGAAATAGAAGCAGTCATTAAAAGTCTCCCCACCAAAAAAAGTCCGGGGCCAGATGATTTTAGTGCAGAATTCTACCAGACCTTCCAGGAAGACCTAATAGCAATTCTCTTCAAACTATTCCACAGAATAGAAACAGAAGGAACAATACCCAATTCGTTCTACGAAGCTACAATTACACTCATACCAAAGCCTCACAAAGACCCAACAAAGAAAGAGAACTACAGACCAATCTCTCTTATGACCATTGATGCAAAAATACTCAATAAAATTTTCGCAAACCAAATCCAAGAACACATCAAAGCAATCATCCATCATGATCAAGTAGGCTTTATCCCAGGAATGCAGGGTTGGTTCAATATTTGAAAATCCATCAATGTAATCAACTACATAAATAAACTCAAAGAAAAAACCACATGATCATCTCACTGTATGCTGAGAAAGCATTTGACAAAATTCAACATCCCTTCATGTTAAAAGTCCTGGAAAGAGCAGGAATTCAAGGTCCATACCTAAACATAGTAAAAGCAATATACAGCAAGCCAGTAGCCAACATCAAACTAAATGGAGAGAAACTTGAAGCAATCCCACTAAGATCAGGGACTAGACAAGGCTGTCTACTCTCACCCTACCTATTCAATATAGTACTGGGAGTCCTAGCTAGAGTGATTAGACAACAAAAGGAAGTCAAAGGGACACAAATAGGAAAGGAAGAAGTCAAAATTTCTCTATTTGCAGATGATAGGATAGTATACTTAAGTGACCCAAAAATTTCCATCAGAGAACTCCTAAACCTGATAAACAACTTCAGTAAAGTAGCTGGATATAAAATCAACTCAAACAAATCAGTAGCCTTCCTATACTCAAAAGATAAACAGGCTGAGAAAGAAATTAGGGTAATGACACCCTTCACAATAGTCACAAAGAATATAAAATATCTTGGAGTGAACCTAACCAAGCAAGTGAAAGATCTGTATGACAAGAACTTCAAGTCTCTGAAGAAAGAAATAGAAGAAGACCTCAGAAGATGGAAAGATCTCCCATGCTCCCGGATTGGCAGTATGAATTTAGTAAAAATGGCCATCTTGCCAAAAGCAATCTATAGATTCAATGCAATCCCCATCAAAATTCCAAATCAATTCTTCATAGAGATAGAAAGAGCAATTTGCAAATTTATTTGGAACAACAAAAAACCCAGGATAGTGAAAACTGTTCTCAACAACAAAAGAACCTCAAGGGGAATCACTATCCGTGACCTCAAACTGTACTACAGGGCAATAGTAATAAAAACTGCATGGTATTGGTACAGATACAGGCAGGAAGATCAATGGAATAGAATTGAAGACCCAGAAATAAGCCCACATACCTATGGTCACTTGATCTTTGACAAAGGAGCTAAAACCATCCAGTGGAAAAAGGACAGCATTTTCATCAAATGGATCTGGTTCAACTGGAGGTCAGTATGTAGAAAAATGCAAATTGATCCACTCATATACCCTTGTACAAAGCTCAAATCCAAGTGGATAAAAGACCTTCACTTAAAACCAGATACACCGAAACTAATAGAAGAGAAGGTGGGGAAGACCCTCGAATACCTAGGCACAGGGGAAAAGTTTCTGAACAGAACACCAATGGCTTATGCTCTAAGATCAAGAATTGACAAATGGGACCTCATAAAATTGCAAAGCTTCTGTAAGGCAAAGGACACTGTCAATAAGACAAAACAGCAACCAACAGATTGGGAAAAGATCTTAACCAATCCCACATCAGATAGAGGGCTAATATCCGAGATTTACAAAGAACTCAAGAAATTATACTTCAGAAAACCATATAACCTTATTTAAAAAATGGGGAACAGAGCTAAACAAAGAATTCTCAACAGAGGAAACTCGAATGGCTGAGAAGCACCTTAAGAAATGCTCAACATCCTTAGTCATCAGGGAAATGCAAATTAAAACAACCCTGAGCTACCATCTCACATCAGTCAGAATGGCTAAGGTCGAAAACTCAGGTGATAGCAGATGCTGGCGAGGATGCGGAGAAAGAAGAACACTCCTCCATTGTTGGTGGGATTGCAAGCTGGTACAACCACTCTGGAAATCAGTCTGGCGGTTCCTCAGAAAACCGGACATAGCATTACCTGAGGATCCAGCTATACCACTCCTGGGCATATACCCAGAAGATGCTCCAACATATAACAAGGACATATGCTCCACTATGTTCATAGCAACCTTATTTATAATAGCCAGAAGCTGGAAAGAACCAAGATGTCCCTCAACGGAGGAATGGATACAAAATGTGGTACATCCTCACAATGGAGTATTACTCAGCTATTAAAAATAATGAATTCGAGAAATTTATAGTTAAATGGATGGATCTGGAAATTATCATCCTGAGTGAGTTAACCCAATCACAAAAGAACACACATGGTATTTACTCACTGTTAAGCGGATGTTAGCCCAAAAACTTAGAATAGCGAAGACTCAGCCCACAGACCACGTGAAGCTCATGAAGAAGAAAGACCAAGAGGGGGTTGCCTCAGTTCTACTTCTAACCAGTAACAAAAATACTCAAGGGAGCAATTATGGAAACAAAACATGGGACAGAAACTGAATGAGGAGCCATTCCACCTGGACATCCATCCCATGTAATGTCACCTAAGGTAGACATTGATGTGGATGACTGGAAATGCATGCTGTCAAGAACGTATTATAGCTGTCTCCTTAGAGATCTGCCAGAGACTGACTCATTCAGAGGATGATGCTCACAGCTAATCACTGATATGATCAAGAGTTTCCCAATGGAGAACTTAGAAGACTGAAGGTGCAGAAAGGGTTTGTGACCCCAAGAGGAAAGCAACAATACCAAACAATCCAGAGCCCCCCATGGTCTAAACCACCAGCCTGGGCGCACATAGGGAGGGACCTAGGACTCTAGCGGAATATGTAGGAGAGGACGGCCTTGTTGGGCATAGGTGGGAGAGGAGATTCTTGATGCCATGAAAAACTAACACAGAAGGGGAAGGAATGTGAGGGTGAGGAGGGAGTAATGGGGGTGGGGGGTAGGTGCGGACACAGCCTCATAGAAGGGATATAAGGAGGGGGGACGGGATAAGGGGTTCCTGGGTGGTGGGGGAAATGGGATAAGAGGATAAAACTTGAAATGTAAATATTATAACCAACTACATAAAAGGGGAAAAAAAGTTGTTAGAACCAACATCTTTTTAAAAAAAAGTCAGCCCTCTAGGAAAAAAATTTTTTTTTCTTGATACTAAAACTTGTCTAGAGAATTCTGTATTGCAGAATACACAGCCTTGGTGTATCTACTCATCAAGCAAAACGAGCAACCTATTCAAGCCTCCGGTGTCTGGGAATTCCATCTGGGTGCAGTGAAGACACAGTGTCAGAAGCTTATCAATTTACTCTTCTTCTCCACCCCTCTTCTAACATCTCAACGCCCATAATCAGCTTGAAGAAATTAAAGAAGAGTCAGAGCCCCTATTCCCTGGGCTTGGGTCTAAGGTGGTTAATATGGGGCTGTCTCTCTGGGGAAAAGTAGTGATTTTGTTGGAACAGGGAGGATTAGCTAGGATTTATGGCATAGCCATAATCTATTGGTAAAAAGCTGTATAATTTAGTATGAAGATGAAGTTATAATTTCTTAAATGGTACAAAATTCACTTGGATTTCAAATTTAAGGTTTCATTGGTATAAGCTTCTTATTGATATGAAAGTGAAATGAATATTGATACTCTCATGGGCATTGTGCCTGTATAACACATTTAGAAATACAAGGCTTAGACCCAGTCCTTCTTTAGCTTTTTTAACTGACTTGGGATGATTAGCCTGTGAGTTAAGGGACTATAGCAAATTCATGACTTTGATTTTATTGTTAGGGTGTTTTCTATATTTTATTTAGAAATAGCTGAGAGGAGTTAACAGACAACAGTCCAGGTTACCTTACATGGATAGTTGGATTTCAAAACGTCAGAAATCCGTAGAATTGATGTCACAAATACTTCTATATTAATGTTCATTTTGATTAGAGACCTGTCTGCTCCTGACAGCTTCCTGTCTTGGATCTAAGAAGAAATTGAGCATCCTTGGAGTTACTCCAGTTGTGGTGAGACAGCCACCAGGCAAGAATTGCCTCTCTCCATCTACAGACAAATTACTGTCCAGAAAAGGACACACTTGCAGAATAGTCGACTGATTATATCTGCCTAGACAGAGTAACCAGCCCTTAATAATTCTGCAGCACTAAAGTCTGCCAGATGAGTTTGGGCCAGAAGGCTGAAGATTTGATGCTCCAATGTTCGGTAGTATAGGGGTTGTCCAGGTGTTCAGCGGTCTCTATAAATTGGCTAAGTTTTAGAAGCTATGCTTATTGCTTCCCATAAATTCAGTTAATTTAGTCATTCTGGATTTCTGACGGCATTGAAGACCTATAGACTCATAGCCAATCCAGGCTATTTACCTTGAGAGAAAAGATCTGAGTGGAGGGTTCTCAGCTGACATTCATTCTAAAGCCAAGAAAAAGCCAGGTTCAAAACTAAGTGTTCTAGTCAAGAGAGACGGCAGAGGTTCTGGCTAGTCAACAAAAGGATGGACTGGGTATTAAGACTATCTTGTACCTCACTGGTACAAATAGGAATAATTGTGCTCTAATTGTATTCTGAGAGAAAAGCTTTATTTTAACAGGAAGGGTAATATATAGGAGGAGCTAAGGGGAAAGGAGCACCTAGAGGAAAAGATGGAGTAAGGAGAGAAGATGAAGTAGATGAGAAGCTCGGTAATGAGAGAGAAAAAGAGAGAGAAAGAGAGAGGGGGCATGGAGGCAGAAGTTCACGTGTCTCCACTAGTCAAAGATAGTTTACATAGCTAGGTTGGGTATTAGGTTACACTTCTGATTGAGCATTACCATACTTATAAGGCCCTTGATTAACATTTAAAAAAATTGTAAAAAAGCCAAATGGAAAGGGGGGGGGCACGGGATAGGAGTTTTCTGGGGAGGGGAAATGGGGAAAGGGATTGGCATCTGAAATGTAAATAAAATATCCAATAAAAAAAAAAAGTCTTATCCTCTACCAACAAAAGGGCTAAGAATGGCATCATATAGCATCTAAGGCCAGTAATTGAGATGCTCCCAGTTTTGCACAAATTGCTTCTCAGATGTTTCTACCAATGTCCTTTTAATAAATGCCTTGACTTTATAACTTTCTTCTTCTGTTACCATAAAACTGCTTCCATGTTGGAACACTGTATCCCAGACCATGGTTATTCAAATTTTGGTTCTAAAATAAACTTTCTCTTATTCCCTTTGAGTTAAGAGCTTTATTTTTGTGCTGATTTTTTATTATTCTCTCTCTTTCCTTTCTTCCTCCCAAACTCTCCAAGAAAGGCTGCTTGCAGACATTCTTGCCCATTAGCTGTGAACCCTATATGTGTTTTAATGTAAATAAAGATATACCTTTAAATGCTCATGATATAGCATTAAATGCAAGAACTTAGCATTGTTCCACACTTCATCTTATAATCTAAGGCATCAAAATTTTAGTGACTGTCCCAAAAGTACTTGACAGAAAAATCTATCATGCATTCTTATGCACAGGGTTTGGTCCAGGTTATTGTGCTATGTTCAGTGGTAAACTTTATTTTTTTTTTAATGATTTATTAATGGCCGGATCTGGGTGTTGTGTCTTTAGTAATTCTTCTAGCACATACTTGTACACACACACAAGCACACACACACACACACACACACACACACACACACACACACACACCAATTGATGTTCATATTGTCTGTATAACTTTCATATTTTTTGTGAATTATTTCTGTATTATTACTACTTGATGAAGTATCTATATTTGCATTCCTACTTAAACAATTTAAACAGCAGCCCCTGGGAACCATCAAGGAACCTAAAATGGAATATAGCGACATAATTTCAAAATCCATGTTTATCTATTACTACACAACACTTAGGCAATATTTAATTTCCTTAGCCATAAAATAATGGTGATAACCAGTATCCCAGCAGTTGCTAGAAAGATTAATTAAACAACAGAGGTGAAGAATCTGGTGTGAATGAACCTATACACTGAGATTTAGTTTCTGTCAAGCTTATGGTAATGATGCTTGGTACTTCATTAAAGCTATTTAGAGCAGGGGTGGGGTGGGGGTGTACAAACTGACACTTAGGTCATCTCTTTCTCACTTTGTAGGAAGAGTTATCCGGTTTCTGTGCACACACAATGCTTTCTCTTTTATGTGCCACACCACATCAAACTCAGTACCATGCAAAAGATTTTTGCTTATGTAGTCATAGGAAAAAAAACTTGCATCAGTTGGTTGGAATATTTTGTTTAATGATACTTTATTCACATTCTGAAATTTAGCTGTGTGCTTTAAGAGGGGGGAGGTCCTCTTACTTGATGCTTAATATCTTTATCTAGGAGGGTCACGATTAGAACCATTTATAAAAACAACAGAGCTTTTAGTCCATTTTAGAATTCCAAATAGGATGTATTGTGAGCGAGTTGCTAACAATGGCTAGTGCCTGCTCACAAGCCTTTAAGACACAGTATTCTCATTGGTTTGCAGTGTAATTCCACTTGTTCCATTATCTGCAATTGCCGAGATGCCAATGGAGGAGGATTTGTGAGGGTGGCTTCATGTGTAATCCCCAGCCCACTGTGCTGGAGACATCAAATGTTTTCTTAGGCTGTGGTCCCTGTTAAAGTGTAGGTACATTAAAGTAAAAGGTAAAACAAGCACTGCGAATTACTGTTAATCATTGTTAATACAAAATCCCATACATACTAGAAGATAAACATGAAGTTTTTCTTTAACACCCCTGCCACCACTGGAAATGGTATGAGTTGAGAATCTCACTTGTAAATAACAGAAGCTGGATTCTAAGTAGCAAAAGAAAATGGACTGTATGAAGAAAGAACGAATCACCAGTTACCAGTATGATTGAATCATCAAAAATATTTATAGTTGCTCTCTAATCCTAGCTCTAGAGAGGAGGCAGAGGTAGAAGGGTTTGTATGAGCTCAAGGGTAGCCTGGTCTATACAACAAGTTTCAGGCTAGCCATGGATACAAAGCGAGACATTGACTTAAAAACTACATATTGAATTTTATGAATATGAGTGTTTTGCCTACCTGTATGTCTATGAACCATATGTATGTGAAGTATACACAAAGACTGGAAGAGGGTGTCAGATCCCTTGGGGTTGGAATTACAAACAGTTATAAACTGTCCTGTGGATGCTGAGAATCAAATTCCTTTCCACTGGAAGAACAAAAAGTGCTCCTAACTGCTGAGCCATCTCTACAGTCTTGTAATTGAACTTTTTTGTTGGAAGTGATAGAAATAACATGCCTTCCCAGTGAGGAATTGCTCCACACACTTAGAGATGAAAGAACATTTCTTTCTTTCCTTCTTTCTTTCTTTCTTTCTTTCTTTCTTTCTTTCTTTCTTTCTTTCTTTCAAGATTTATTTATTTTACATAATGTGAGTACCCTGTTGCTATCTTCAGACACACCAGAAGAGGGCATCAAACCCCATTACAGATGGTTGTGAGCTCCCAGTGTGGTTGCTGGGAATTGAACTCAGGACCTCTGGAAGAGTAGTCAGTGCTCTTAACCACTGAGCCATCACTCCAGCCCCAAACATTTCTTTTCTTAAGCATCTGACCAACTTGGGCTAATGTCCAAATAAGAGTTGGCTCCCAACACAAGATTTCATTAGCTATTATCCACACTAGGGCTATGGATTTTACATGTTGTCATCTTAAATTTTTTTCAGGTTATATTTCAGAACAATTTAAACAGGGACAAAATACTTCCAGTCTGGTTGCTTAGGCAGACAGGAGATTTACACAGCCAAGAATATTGCCAGAATTACTTTAAATACACCAGTGTTGTTCTGGATTGTAGTTCATTCCAGATATAGTCAAGTTGACAACTGGGAATAGCCAACACACCTAGCCTAAAGGCCCATTGTCCAGATTTCTCCTATTGAAAGTTAGGACTTCAGGGTATACATTAGATAGAATCAGTTTTATCCACAGGGCTGGTCATGTGCTGTGTCTCTAGTTCTCCTTTTCTAGTTCCTTCCTTCCTCCACTCACATTCCATCAGTGTCAGCCAACCAGCTAGCTTCTCTTGACTGGCATGAAATATACATGTGCTGCAAGATAAGCTTATCAAAGTCCCTTCCCTTCATCCCAGGACTTGCACTAACAATTCTGAATACTTGTTCCATGTTAGACCCATCAATGAGAGAGGCTTTCCAATGACATATAGGTAACCTAGTTACAAAGATGTTGTCAGTCTTTTTTTTATTCTTGTGGCCAAAATAGATGTAGGTTCTACAGTTATCAAGCAAGAATAAACAGCTATACAGAAAATGTTAAAAAAAAAAAAAAGAATGAAAGTTCTAAATGCCTAGAGTCCTCAGTTTTGTTAATTATAGCTGCACATCATAGCTTATTTGGGTAATTCTAGAACACCTAAGGCTGAGGCAGGAGAATCAGATGTCTGAGGCTAGCCTAGACTATATAGAGAAATTCGTCTCAGTGATGCAGAAGAAAGGCAAAGTAATATAAAATTGATGATAAATGATTTTCTAATAGATTTTCTTGGGAGACATGAAGTCACATAGTGAAGTGGAAGTTAGCTAATGGAGCACTGCCTCCAAAAATACCCCAAAGATAAGTACTATGATAACCAGACCTTTTAGAAACAAGCACAATCTAGGATGGTAGGATGTACAAGTTCACCAGATTGGCCAGCCCTATGGAAGATCTCTTAACAAAGACTGTTTGCATTTAAACCACTGTGGCAATCTGAGTGAGAATTGTGGGGCAAGTGGGCCCTGCCACCAGACAGAAGAACTGGTAAGGCTGAGTGAGCTCAAACCCCTTGAGTCTCAGAATTGAGAATGGTAGGAGTGGGACCACTCCCTGCAGGTCTCTATCTGCTCTGGGAGGAGCATAACAATCAGTCCCTAGGAAAAACATCTGTAATCCTTCCCTATGCAAATATAGCATCACTAGAATCTCAAACTGAGCCAATAGGAAGCATCTATCCCTGAATCCCACCCCACTCCTCAATGTTTATAAAGTCTTTATTCACATGGAACAAAGTGCTAAAGTTATTTTACTGAGAATTGTCTGAGAGTGTCTGTTTTACTGAGCTGTAAACATTTGGGAAGAGTTTTCTCTTCCGAAGCATTCTAAATATCTCTGAAGTGCAATTTCTGGTTACACACTACATCCATAAGGATTAGTTTAAATTGACCAAAAAGATGACTCATCTGGCAAAGTCCCTTGCCTCTAAGCCTCACCTGAATTTGATTTGTGAGACCTATATGATGGAAGGAGAGAACTGACTCCTGCAGGTTGTCTTCTGACTTTCACAAGTCCATGCGCGCATGTGCGCGCGCGCACACACACACACACAGCACCCCCACCCCCACTAGGATGGAAGGATGATTAGAGAAGTTGTAAGAAATAAAAGGATTATTTCAGATACAAATAGCAAGGTCTCAGTTTCTGCAAGGCATAGTGGCAAGCATTTGTAGTCCCATCTACCTGGGAGGGTGCAGCAGGAGAGTTTTGGGAAACCTTAGAGACGATTCCATCTCAAAACAAAGAGGTAAAAACTCTAAACCCTCAAGTTCAAAAGTTTACAAAGGCAAAATATTAGAGTTAAGAAAGTTTATCCAGAGAAACTCCTGAAATCATTGGCTTTTTCTTTGTGCCTCACTACCTTAAAAAACTATATTACTTGTGTGTGTGTGTTCTATGAAAATCAAACAACTTGCAACTGTCAGTTCTTTTCTTCTACTGTGTGGGTTCTGAGGACCAAACTCAGGCCATCAGGCTTGGCAACAACTACCTTTACTTACCATGTCATCTTGCCAACCCTAGTCAACCATCTTTGGTGTATGGCTGCTAACTTTTAGGTCACCTTATGTATTTAGGTGGATAGCAGAGTGGTATCTGTCCTGCCAACATTTTAGTCATCAAAAAGGAGAAGGAGAAGAAATGGTTTCTTTCTGTGTCTGTCCCCATATCTCTCCATTGCTTTAAGACTATCTCCTAGGACCTCTCTCAGTAGTTTCTATGCATATCTCATTATGGCCAAACCTACCTGCAAGAGAAGCTGGGCACTGTATCTCTTAACTGAGTCAATTCCATTATATAGGAATTCTCACGGCTTATTAAATAGAAATGTGAGATTGAATATTTGAAAGAAAATTAGCAGTCACTGCTACAGTTAGAACTCCAACACTGGTAAATTCTAGGAACACATAAGTGTGTCATAAACACACATGTAGAAGGGAGAGTCCAGGGCAGGTAGAGATAAGTCTGATGGCAAGGGTGTGACTCTTGATTTATGGACAGCAAGAAAGCACAAGGAGTTGAGTTTGAAGATGGACTGGTGTTGGTGTGATGAAGTGCCCATTGTTTTTCATCCATCAATTTGTTACTGAAGGCACTGGAAGTGACAAGCAATAGTCAGTAAAAGTAAAAGGTTTCTACTTATAATGGAGAAACTGAGTTTCTGGAAGTGTTTGAAATACCTTTGGCAAACCTTTAGAAAGTAACAACAGGGCTCACAGGAGGTTTAGCTTCAACAGTTTGGTCTCACTAGGTGTTTTTTTCCCTAATTTTTTCTAAAAAGGAATCTGGAAGATTAAAACAAGAGGAGAACCTGATCCATTTGTAAGCATGTTAATATGGTGTGAGGGAAGCAGAGGGTCTGGCTGTCTCTCTATATACCCATATAAGCCATCAGGTTAATCTCAGCTTCATTCAGAAAAAGAATGGATTGAATCTAAACAAATTAGATGCCATCTAAAACAGTAATATATAATGAATTCTTTTGACTGTTAGAAGTAAATTTGCAACTTATGGGCTGACGCTGTAGCTCAGTGGTAGAACACACAGTTGGCATTTATGAAGGCAAGGTTTTAATTATATAACGCTGATAAAATTTATATATTGAAGCAACACATTTCTCTGTGCCAAGCTTCCCATCAGCTATAAGAATGTTTTGTCTTTTATTTATTTATTTATTTTTAATTGGATATTTTATTTACATTTCAGATGCCAATTCCTTTCCCCATTTCCCTTCCCCAGAAAACCCCTATCCCGTGCCCCCCCTTTTCCATTTGGCTTTTATACAATTTATTAAATGTTAATCAAGGGCCTTATAAGTATGGTAATGCTCAATCAGAAGTGTAACCTAATACTCAACCTAGCTATGTAAACTATCTTTGACTAATGGAGACACACGAACTTCTGCCTCCATGCCCCCTCTCTCTTTCTCTCTCTTTTTCTCTCTCATTACCGAGCTTCTCATCTACTTCATCTTCTCCTCTCCTTACTCCATCTTTTCCTCTCGGTGCTCCTTTCCCCTTAGCTCCTCCTACATATTACCCTTCCTGTTAAAATAAAGCTTTCCTCTCAGAATACAATTAAAGCATAATTATTCCTATTTGTACCAGTGAGGTACAAGATAGTCTTAATACCCAGTCCATCCTTTTGTTGACTAGCCAGAACCTCTGCCGTCTCTCTTGACTAGAACACTTAGTTTTGAACCTGGCTTTTTCTTGGCTTTAGAATGAATGTCAGCTGAGAACCCTCCACTCAGATCTTTTCTCTCAAGGTAAATAGCCTTGATTGGCTATGAGTCTATAGGTCTTCAATGCCGTCAGAAATCCAGAATGACTAAATTAACTAAAATTATGGGAAGCACTAAGCATAGCTTCTAAAACTTAGCCAATTTATAGAGATCACTGAACACCTGGACAACCCCTATACTACCAAACATTGGAGCATCAAATCTTCAGCCTTCTGGCCCAAACTCATCTGACAGTGTTTTGTCTTTTATAATTTAACTGTTGAAAGACATTTAGTCAATATTCTGGAAGATGAGCATGGAAGTTTGCTTACTCATTTTCTTTTATTCAGTGCACTGCTTACCTGTGCCTTATTTTCAGGTAGATAGTTCTCTCATTAGTGTGGAAGATGGAGAGATTTCTTCCCAAATGAGGGGCATTTTTGCTCCATGGGGTCTTAACTCTACCAAATTAATCTACCTGAAAAAAAAGGGGGTGGTTGGTCAAAAGCAAAGCAGTCCATTGAAATGACTGTCACATTGGAGTGACTCAAGAAAATAAAACTGGATAAATGAAGAGAAAAATGTATAGAGTGTGCTGTGTTGTTGCTTTCACATCAATCACAGGATGGGCGATCAGGAAAACAAAGGTGATGGAGATGCAATACACAGACATTATGAAACAAAGCAAAACAAGACAACAAAGCAAAACAAAACCACCACATAGCTGACATAGACTATACAGGTCTGAAAACTTGCCAATGCCTTTGGCCTCCTTGGGCACCAGGCATGCATATGGTGTACATACATACATGCAGGAAAAATGCCATACACATAAAATAATAAAAAAATAAAAAGTCTAGAAAAAATTTTTCAAGGCATTTCTAGATACAAATGACAGAAGGTATTGTTTTGGACTGACCTGGTTACTAAATGGCCCAGAATCAAGTGAGATTTTTGAGGAAGCTTAACATCTACTGAGTTTTCTCTATCTCTTACAAAAAATATGATCAGAAATTGATGTTAAGCAACCCCAAAAGGACTGAGCACTGGCAGGCTTATGTATAAGCTTGTCATATGAATTTTCTTCAAGCCTCATATGTTGTGGTGGTCTTCCATGCGTGTATATTTAATTACGTCAGTTTTTTTAATGTATCTTTTGTCACTCTGGTGTTCAGTTGCTGAAGCTTGTGGAAAGGACTAATTACTCTCCCCTACAGGGTAGTCACAAGGCCTTACCTGCCTCCATGATGCACAAACAGAGAGGACAGGTAGATGGTTGAATATATGAACATGGAGTTGAAGAGAGAGCTTTGGATTCACCCATTTTTAAACATCTAGATATCATGTAAAGCCATAAGAATGAACCAGGTCACATGGCAGAACTAGACAGTCAATGACTCAATGATGAGAAGATGAGGAAAATTTGTGAAAGGAGATAGAGACAAGGTAGTCCAAGAAAGAAAACATCAGTATGTGATGTCCTTAGAGGGAAGAAACTGTTTAAAGAAGGAGGTAAGTAACTTAGCAACATCTGGAGCAAGACACACCAGAACTTGCATCCCTTTCACAGAAAAAGAGCAGCTAGAGATCAGGACACTAATAAGTACCCAACATCACACACTGTACATGTAGTAAGTTTGAAATTAAAAAACTTTGTTTATCTTTAATGCCAGGGAAGAAAGCAATTAGTTCACTTATTTGTGATATTAGTTGTATTTAGAATTCTAAGATGTTTTCCTTGAATTTGCTTTGCTAATGAGGATTGGAAACAAAGAGACAAAATGGAAAATATTCACCTCTTTGTTCCTCCCTGTTCTAGAGACAGTTTTGCCTTCTCATGCAGTGCTAGTCTCCTCTCATAGACATGGTGGTGAAGTCAGAGTGAACAGATTTGGTCATATTGGTAGCCTGGCTACCAGGGCTTCCAGTTCATCTTGCAAGATGGAGATTGTTGCTATGACTCTTTCCCTGACATCAATTATATGGTTTATATGTTCCGGTATGATTCTACCTATGGCAAATTCAATGGTACAGTTAAAGCTGAGAATGGGAAATTGTCCTTGTTGGAGTATATGGTTCAGGGCTTCTTACTCCTTGGAGGTCATGTAGGCCATGAGGTTGTCCACCACCATGTTACTATAGCCATATTCATTGTCATACCAAGAATTGAGCTTTACTAAGTTGTCTTTGAGAGCCATGCCAGCTCCAGCATCAAACCTGGAAGAGTAAGAGCCACAGTTAAAGTTGCAGGAGACAACATAGTCCTCAGTGTAGCCTAGAATACCCTTTAGTGGGCCCTCAGATGCCTGCTTCACTATCTTCTGGATGCCATCATGCTTGGCAGCTTTCTCCAGGAGGCTCAGTGGCTTGTCCATGATGGACATATTGAGGGTAGGGACATGGAAGTCCTTGCCAGTGAGCTTCCAGTTCAGCTCCGGGATCCTACCCACAGCTTTAGCATCATCAGTGGATGCAAGGATGAATTTCTGGGCAACCCCACGGTCATCATGCCCAGCTCTCTGTCTCAACTCAGCCCCTAACACTGAGCATCTCCCTCACAGTTTCTGTCCCAGATCACCACAATAATGGGAGGGGCCTTAGGGAGCACTACTCTTTTGAATACCATCAATAAAATTCCCTGTATCCACAAAAAGTTGAAAAAAATTCAACTTAAGAATTTTTAAATGTGTTATTAAAAGTCACTGAACACTGACACAGTGAGAAATTACGTCTGTCACAGAATGCTTCAGGCTCCCCTTTGGCATTTACATTAATCATTTGTCTCCATGCTCAGGGGGAATTCTTGAATTCCTTATTTTCCCTCACAAGATTTCATGTGTTCTATCACTCTAAGACACCCTACAATTTGGTACATTGAAGGCAGCATGCAGATTACTAAAGAAAGCAAACCTGCAAATACTTGGTATCTGGTGGTTTCTTAAAAAAAAAATCTCATTATATTTAATGAAATATGAATGAATGAATTCCAATTTCAGGGACAGAGACAGGCTAAATCTGCATTAAATTCCAAATGAGTAAAATGAGAGCTGAACTTGCCTTGTATTTTCCATTAGAAAAACATGTTCTTCAAAAGTGTTTGAGGTGTAACTTGAGGACCACCAACATGGTAAACGTGACTGACAGTAAGACAGTAATTGTAGCTCTAGCATGAGGAGCTCATGCCCACACCCACGTATATCTCAGTTGTATCAACTCTCCTCTGAGGAGTCTGGACTTGTACTTGGGTAGGTCTTTTTCCTCTTTTGTTCTTAGGAAGTATATACTGGCAAGGGTATATCCTGTTTTCCCCATGAGTGCCTCTCTTTCTCCTCATGTTTAAGCCTATATTAATGTATCTTTGGGGTCAATGAGGTGGCTAAGCAGGCGGAGCACTTGTCACACAAGCCTAATGACCTAAGTTTGATTCCCAGAACCCACAAAAGGTGGGAGGAAAGTGCTGACCCCACAAGACTTGTCTTTCAATCTCGACATGCACACCATGGTGTGTACCGCCCACTTGTTATAACAATAAGTAAAATTCAAATCAAAACAATAAGTCCCCCCAAATATGTCTTTAGTAAAGCCTCCAAATATGCTTTAGAAGTGTTATGCCTAAAATTCTTTTCTGTGTGGAAACCACAAATCCAGATTAGTTTTAAGTGAGGATCCCTAAAAGATTAGAACTGCCTGGGCTGTTGATCATGACAGTGTGGAGCTGTCTTTGTCCTTTATTACTGACAATATGACATTATCTTAAGGAAAAAGAAGTCAGATCCTCAGGAGTATTAGAAACCATCGTGCTAAGGCCTGGGAACACAGAACTCCATTCAGCTCAGTAGGCTTCTAATGCTCACTGTCTTCTTATTGTATGTTGGGAATGTGTGTTTATTGAGTATGGTGGCAACACCTGCAGTTATAGTTACCCCATAGACTATGGCAGGTGGATTGCTTGAGCTGGGGTACAATAGTGAGATTCCATCAATTACACACACACACACACACACACACACACACACACACACACACACACACGAGTCTACTCACATTGTTAAGATGTATTTTTATGGTAACTATATAATCCCCAAATCACTCCTTAGTTTACTGTTATACTTTTTTTTTAAAAACCTTTTATAGTAAAGTTATCTGGCAGACCATTTAGATACTGAGTTGGGGGAGCTCACGAGGCCTCACCGTCCCTGAAGATACATATAATTCATGATTGTTGGGGAAGATAGACATTTTCTTTTCTTTTCTTTCCTTTCCTTTTCTTTTTAAAAACAGATTTATTTATTTATTTATTTATTTATTTATTTATTTATTTATTTGAAAACACTGTAGCTGTCTTCAGACACACCAGAAGAGGGCTTCAGATCCCATTGCAGATGGTTATGAGACACCATGTGGTTGCTGGGAATTGAACTCAGGACCTCTAGAAGAGCAATCTTAACTGCTGAGCCATCTCTACAGCCCAGGTATTTTCTTGAGTAGGGTAGCCACTGGTAAGTTGCCAGTGTTCCTGTATACAACCTACTAATGTTCCTCTAATGAAACTTACTACATCATTTAAGAAACAGGACATGAAAGTAGATGGGGACCAGTAGGGATGAGGAAAAAGAAACAGCAAGAGTGGCAGGTGGAGAAGAGATGATAAGGGGGGATGGATCTGATCAGACTACAGTATACACATCTATGCAAAGGTGGCACTGCAACCCACTGGATATAAACAAAGTTAATATATACTAATAGAAATGAAAGAGTTGGAATAAACACAGGCAGGATGTGAAGAGAAGTGAAAGAGAAGGCTCTTTGACTTACACCGCTCACACTTGGGCCCTGGTGTTGTACTATTCATGATTTCCTTCCTGTGCTCTGAGAGGCAGTAGCTAATTTTAGATTTGTCTTTATGGTCACAGTTAGTAGTTTTGTTTGGCTTGAGACAACGATCTCAGATCTCAGGAAAGAATGGAGTTTCTATAAAACTGTTGTTTAGCTTTGTGTTGTTTTGCTTGTCTTTTTCTGTTTACAACTCATCAGGAATCCTCTTACCACTCAGAGTAAAAATGGATCATTTAAGATCACATTCTTAACATTTACTAAAGGTGAATCACAAAACCAGACAGTAGCTTGTATTTTTCAACATAAGGGTAAATGGGGGTTTCTTCAGAGCAATGATGGGAAATCTACACATGCAAGGTAGAGCGTCTCTATCCTGAGTTAAGATGACCATCAAATTAGTAAAATGGCTAAAAAACCCTACCATGAAACATTAATTGGGATTTAGTGGTTAATCTTGGCAGTGAGAAAGATACATAGTATCCCTCTGTCTAGCCTCTGGTAGCTCTCTGTAACTCTGTCCTAACTATGGCATCCACAGAAGTTGTACACAATCTAGTCCTGAATCTGAGTCTAATTACTTTATATTAGTGTCATGCTTTTACCTCAGAGAGAGCTATGATTTATTTTTAATCACTTCTTATATGGTAAATCAATAGAGTCTGCCACGTGGGTAACAGTTGCCTGTAAAGCACAACTCTCTGCAATTGGCATAATTACCTCACACAGAGAGAAGCCACAGCAGGACTCCATAATCTCTGAGTTTATAAAATCTAATTATGTTCACAATACAATATTTTATTTTCACTGATCTCAGAAAGAAACTAAACTTGAACAAAGCCAGACTAACCACATAGTAACTAGAGAGCAGCGAGGTCTTCTCTGTATACAGTCTGCCCCCCGCCAGCTGTTTGAGGGAGAAACTCCCTTTGCCCAGTCATCATTTCACAGAGAAATTTGGGGATGTTCTGGATGAATCTTCTGGACTGACCCAATTGACATTAAGTAAAAAACAAAAAACAAAAAACAAAAAACAAAACAACAAAAAAACCCCCTCTGTTTTGTCCTGAGGTTTAGGCTTTTCTAGGCCAAGCTCAGTCCACAGAGTGGAAGAAAGATGACCAGTCTGGTTCTCTGCTGCTTCAGAAGCCGATGTAGCTAAGAGTTGGAAAGGGAGGCAAGGTCTCCAGTGTATTCTCAGAAGGAAGTTTGGTTTCCTCGCCTTTACACTTTGGAATTTTGCAACTGATTGTGTTTCATAAAGAGGATAAACTGCTAAAGCACATCTTCCAAAACCTCTGCTCTTTGCCACAGTCATGAGCAGTCCCTCTCTATATAAAAGAAAAGATGATTGAAAATATAAGAAAAGAGAAAGCTGGGAATGTACTAGAAGTGAAACCCAGAAACCCATGCTGCCTGAGAGCCACATGCCTCGTTGTTTCCTCCATGTTATTCCTAACTTTGTTTACAAAAATTCTACTCTAAATAAAGTGCACACCCAGACCACACATTCATGTACATGCACACAGGCACAGGCACACAGCCTACCTCAGGAAATGGTCCCACTGAACTATCTGTGACTCCATTTTTTGATCCTATGTACAAAAGAAGAAGGCATTAGGGCAGAAATAATTTTTTTTTCTTACCAGCTATAGCATTGTACAGAGTACAGCAGTCCAATGAGTTTCAGTGTCTCTCACATCGTGTTTCAGCATCTCTCCCCTTACTCTTTCTTAGTGGCATCTTGAGGTCCATTTCCCTCCTTTCTCCCTTCTCCTATGCCAAATCAAGTGGGAGGATATTTCCACCAAGGATCAGCAACTTACAATACTGTGAGACTCAAGGAAAAAAAGTTGATAATATACTCAAGAGCAAACTGGACTGATGTCATAGGTCGCTCTTGTTCCTAGGAAGTACAGATAGTACAGTATTCAGGCGGAGACTGGGAGTGGTGTGGGCAGCACCATCAGTGGGAGAGAAGTATGACTCTAACCACTCACGAATTCTGTGGTGACTTCTACCTCAGATTAATATGGTGGAGGTTGTGCCACTTCTAAGCATGCAATAATTCAGTAAACACATGTTAAAAGAATTATAGAAAGAAAAAAAATTTGACTCTTTGTCAAGCATTATTGTGCAACAAAGTTGAAGTTTCTGTGAGAACTGGGGCAGTAGCAAGTGTGTTGCTCATGTCACAGGTACACTTTTAATTTCCAGTTCATTGGGGATCAGATAGGCCAACAGAAAATATTCAATAAAAATGTCCCCTCCCCACAAACATTCCCCTTTCTTTCTTCCAAATTCACGATCTCTTTTTAATTTTTTTTACACACATATATGTATATGTGTATGTGTATATGTATATTATATATATACATATATGTACATACATATAAGTATATTCCTAATATGTCAATGAAATCTGCTCAATCTATATAATATTATATATACATATATATATATGCATATATATATATATATGCATATATATATATATATGCTTTTAGAGTTAACCACCATTTGATATTTGATAATCAATTGGTGTGCTCTTCTCTGGTGATTTAGTTTGAGTTAATATTGCTCTGAAAAAACATTGTAACCAAAAATAACTTGGGAAGAAAATAGTTTGTTTGGCTTATATATCCTGAACCACAGTCCACCTAAAGAAGTCAAGGCAGGAATTCAAACCAGGAAAGCACTTGGAGGCAGGAGTTGTTGCAGAGGCCATGGAGGGGTGCAGTTTACTGGCTTGCTTCTATGGTTTGCTTATCCTGCTTTCCTATAGAACCCAGGACCAATAGCCCAAGGGTGTCCCCACAATGGGCTGAACACTCTTCCATCAATCACTAATTAATAAATTGTTCTACTGCTTAGGCCACAGCCAGATTGTATGGAGGTAATTGTGGTTATCTGCTCTTAAATGTTCCCTACTCTTAAACGACTGTAGCTTGTTTCAAGTTGACATAAAACTAGCCAGCAAACTTGGAGACTACTGTTAAACTATAATAGAAAGTGGAGGAAGTGGGGAAGAAATGTCTCATCTAAATCCAAATTCCTCCTTGGTACTTTTAAAACAATTTATGTGTGTTTATGTGTGTGTTGGTACACACATATGAGCATGCGGGTGCCCATTGAAGAGAGAAGAGGGTTTTGGAACTCCTAGAGCTAAAGTTATAGGCAAGGCATTTAGTGTGGGTGCTGGAAACAAACTCTGCTCCCCTCCAAGAGCAGGAAGTACTCTTCCATTGAGCTATCTCTTCAGCACCCCCTTTTGATAAAAATCCTGAAGAAACTCAATAGGAAAAACATATCTCAACAAGATAAGTGCTACACACACGAAACTTAGCCAAAATTATACTAAATGTTGAAAAACTCAGGACAATTCCACTAAAATAAGTGACAACACATTTAAAAAAAATTTTGTACTCACTGTAGTACTGGAAAGCATAGCTTGCCCAATAACACAAGCAAATGAAAGGGTAAATAAAGGAAAGGCAGCATATCTCTATCTGCAGATGACATGATGCTCTATATAAGATACCAAAAAGAATCTAGCAGGACACTCCCAGAGCTGATAAACACTTTCTGCAAGGTGACAGGACACACACCAGAGAGACCTTCTTATATGTTAGTGACAGGTATACTGAGAAAAATAATCAAAGAAATAATCCCATTCACAATAGACTGTAAAGCAAACAAGCAAACCAACAAACCAAGAAGCAAAATACTTTGGAATAAACCTAACGAAAGATGTGATAGCAAGGAAACCTAAAAAAAAAAACAAAAGAAAAAAACCTTAAGGAAGGCAGTAAAAGATGGAGAAACTTCACATACTTATAGATTAGAAGAATTAATATTGTGAAAATGGCCTTTTACCAAAGAAATCTACAGATTCAACTCAATCCAGCCAAAATCCCAATACTATTCTTTATAGAAAATATAAAACAATCTTAAAATTCATATAAAAGCACAAAAGAGTTCAGATAGCTAAAGCAATTTTGAGCAAAAAGGGTAATGGAGATATCACTGTTCCTCACTCGAAGTTGTGTTTCAGAGCTATTGTAATAAAAACAGCATGGTGCTAATACAAAGATAGATATATCGACCAACAGAATAGAGTAGAGAAAGCTGACACGGACTAGCTACAGTAATGGGATTTTTTTCTTATAAAGATGCTAAAATACACTAGATAAAAGACAGCCTCTTCAACAAAAGGCACTGGGAAAAAATCAGATATCCACATGTTAGAGAATGAAATGAGATCCTTATCTCTTACCCAGCACAAAAGTGAACTCTAAAAGTATCAAAGCCTTTACTCTGTGTAAGTATGACTGTGAAAGTGTGATAGGAAAAGGCTTCAGCTTTTATTATACAGTCTCTCATTTCCTTTGTTAGGTTTATTCCAAGGTTTGTCTTTCTTCCCCCCTTCCTTCTTTCTCTTTCCTTTCTTTTTTGATTTCTTCTTCAGGCAAGGACTTTTTAAGTAGGGTACTCTAGTTACTCAGCAAAAAGGCTTGAAATGGGACCTAACGAAATAAAAAGTTTCTAGGCAAAAGAAATAGTTAATCAGGTGAAGAGACAGCTTACAGAATGGGAGAGAAATCTTTGCCAGCTATACTTCTGATAGAGGATTGACATCTAGAATATTAAAAGAAGTAAAACAGCTAAATAACAAGAAAATGAATGAGGGATTGGAGAGCTGGTTCAGTGATTAGGAACACTGACTGCTCTTCTAGAGAACCTGGATTTCATTCCTAGTAGTGACATGGTGACTGACAATCATTTGTAACTCCAGTCCTAGGTGGGTCCAATGCTGTCTTCTGGCTTCCATGGGCACTATACAGAGATGCATATGTACAAAATACCTAGACATATAAATAAATTTAAAAATAAAACAAATAACATGATTTTAAAAACAAGCTTAGGAAGTAAACAGAAAATTGTCTAAAGTATAAGTTTTTTTTTAAGGGTTCAAAGACAAATTAAAACTGAGATTCCATCCCACCCTGATAAGACTGGATATTATCAAGAAAATGAATACTGGTGAGAGGGTAGGGAAAGGTGAACTCCTGTGCACTGCTGGTTGAAGAGTATACTGACGCTGATACCAAGGAAAGCAGTGTGAGGATTCCACAGAAACCTAGTGATAGACTTATCCTACGACCCAGCTAATCTACTGTTGGGTCTGAACCCAAAGAACACCCATTAGAGATATATTGCTCATCATTTATTGTAACTCTACTCTCAGTAGTTAAGGAGTGGCACCCATCTAGATGTCTATTCACTGATAAATGGATAGTGAAAATGTGGTACATATATATGCAGAATGGAGTATGATTCAGCAACAAAGAAAAGGGAAGTTATGACATTTGTAGGAAAATGGATGGGACTAGAAAAAATTATATAATGTTTTTTATAAATACATATTGAAATTATGTATCTGTCATGTATGTGTGCATGAGTACAGGTGCTCTCAGAGGCTGTTCAATCCCCTGCAACCTGAGCAATTGTGAACCAAAGAAACATGAATACTGGGAAGAGAATTCAGGTTTTTGTAAGAGTAGTACCCACTGTTAACCATCTCTTTATCTCCCATACCTTATATGAAATGAAGTAACTCATGCTCAGAAAGACAACACTTCATGTTCTTTCTCATATGTGGATCCCTGGCTCTCATATTTTATGTGCATTTGCAGGGTATTCATGTGTAGATGCCAGGAACCTAGAAAGGGGCCCTTGAGAGGGGAAAATGAGGCTTTCAGGGGACAGGGGTGGAGAGGGTAATAGAACAAATGTGTTATGTAAGCACAAGAGGGAATACGGGGGTGGGAGTGCTTAGCTGAGCATGTTGGGTAAGGACATGACATGAGGAGAGTGTCAACCAAAACTAAGCACAGATGAAAAAGCCACAAGAAACCTGCTACTTTGTAAGCTAATTAAAAAAAAAGTTTTTCCTGTACTGAGCAGGGATGTGGTGGGAGGAGAGGCCATAGAACAGTTGCATGCTTCACACCACCTGGGGCAAGAGGCACGCACTGCACTGTGGCGGAAGCATTTATGAAAGAGCAAAGAACTCCTTACTGTGGTCCTTTTAACTGGGCAAAAGCTTTTTACACACATTAGATTTGTGATTGCAATGACATAGCCTATAAAAATGTCTTCCACAATACACCAGAGCTGCCAAGAAAGATGAGTCTGTTTTGCCATTGTGTCTCAAGTCTGACCCACCTCTTTCCCTTACTGTCAGTCTCCCTTTAGAGAAGAATAAGACAAAATCATGACAATTTACAAGTCAAGATATTTAACTTTTGCATTTGTGAGTGGCACAAAACGTCCTGTTTAGAAAGTACAGCAAATACACATATACTTTAGTATAGACAACAGAATTTCCATTAGGTGGTAAGCTTTTTACATTTTAACTGGTTGTTCTACTTTGGAGCAGAATGGCTTCATAGAATGAGAAAAAAAGTAATGAGAAAAAAAAAGAGGCATGTACTGACCAGCCTGCAATGCCTGCAGCAGACACAGGCTATGGGGTGTAGTGGATATTCACCATTCCAGAGTGGGATACATATTTGTTTTCAGGATAATTTTATGACATACTCAACACATAGTTGACAATAACAGTCAAACCGCTTGTTTTGCCCATCCTGTGCCTAGTACCTCACTTTGATTCTGCTAGAATATTGATGTTTGTCACAGAATGAAGCCCACCACTCCCCACTCTTAACTTGAATGGAGAAAGGAGGCCCATGGTTCCAGTCACCACTGATTTACAATCTTGTAATCTAAAACAAGGAAAGTAGTGGAAGGATGATAAGCAAGTGTGTTAATTAGCTGCTAGCCTTTGCTTCTGCCTTTACTTGTTCTGTCGTTTGTGTCTAGATCTTATCTACTCAGAAGAATTTTAAGTCATAAGATGAAAATTAAACTTGTTTCTGTCTTTGCAAGGAAATATTCATGCTTTGATTTTAAAGACCCCTTTTCTACATTTATTTCACTACTATGTATTCTGCACTGTTTATTCTTTGTACAAACCGAGCTATTCTGTACAATTTAATAACAGAAGTAGGAAAAAAATAGTCCTGGTGGCACACACCTTTAATCCTAGCACTTGGGAAGAAGCGGCAGGAAAATCAGGAGTTCAGTCATTTTTTCAGCTATATAGTAAGTTAGTCAAGTTGGGCTATATGAGCTCCTGTTTCAAGTGGGAATATTAAAATGAAATGAAAACAATGAGCAAACAAGCAAACAAATACATGATCTTTTTTTTATTATTGTCAAATCATAATTTTTACTTTTAACACAGGATTATAAACACAAAAATGCAGGATGTGGGGAAGCGGATGACACAGGAGCATAGGTGTTCAGGGGGAGTACAAATATCTTTCAGAACAGGGTATCAGCTTGGTAAAGATTCAGCAGACAGGTCACTATGACTTTTGTCCTATGATTCACTTGTCCTTATCTTAGTTGGTACTATCCGCCAAGGCTGCTTATTTACAAGGTCTATGACTACTCAGGCTGGTAAATTTCCACAAAAGCTGCCTGTTTACAATAGCTTATAGCCATCTGTTTCAGTGTTTTTCCACAGACACCCAAGACTTCATATTAGTAGGCATGTATGTCAGGCCTATTGCTGATTTTAGACTTATGGCTGATTTTAGGATTTCAGTGTATAAGCAGGGCTGCCCCTGACATCTCATTCCTTCTCCAAGTACAGAAGGGCTGTGGCAATTCTAATCTTGCCAAGGTGGGGATAGAGGCCTGACCTTCAGTAATTAAAGGGGACCTTGTAATGGCTCTGGTCCTCCTGTCCAGTGAGGCATGAGGGCCATACCCATCCGGATGTCTTTTTCCTGGAGAGGGGATACTTTTGAAATCAACCCCTATGCAGTCACGCTCATTGTTTTTGCTTTGCTTTGTTTTGTTTCGCCAGTGAGATAAGTTCAATCCTGGAGTCACGGCAGTGTAATTACACTTTTTTTGAGGGAAGCTTTGACTTGCAGTGGAAAGGCAGCTTCTCACATGAACTTTGATGGCATAGTCTACTTTTGCAAGAGTGAAATTCCACTGAAACGACTTTCTAAGACATTCTGTGGAAAGTAAGAATTAATAGACAGAAAGTCTTCTTCACTCCCAATTGCCAAACAGGAGACAAATTCATCAGACAGCAGAGTCTGCCCTGGGATAGTTTCACTGGGAGAGTCACTTTGCAAAATCATGTTGGTTTCCTCCTGTCTTGAGTTTTGTATATCAAGAGAATCAAATTCACCTTGATTTAAAACAAGGCTCAATTCATCAAGAATTAGTGTTTTGCTTAGTGAAGTCAGACTTGAAGCAGAAAATTGGAAATTGGGATATGTTTTCAATCTGGCAAAGTGGGCATCTGTGACCTCAAGGGATGTAGAGTCTCTTTCATCTCTGTTAATGAAATGGTTTCCTCCAGGGAGGACATTTGAAACCTGAGGTTTGTATCCAGTGTTGAGATCAGGAATATACACAACAGAAGAACTGGTAGACAACATTGTTAACGGACAGTTTCTTGTCTCAAGGAGTCCTGTGAGCCTTTCTTCTTTGTAATCTGTGGGTTTGTGTTCCAGGGGAGAGATTTCACTTATCTCTGTAAGGACAGGATCCACATACAGGACCTGCTCACTCTCATTATGATTCTCAAATATAGTTTTTTCCTAGTGGGGAAAAACATTACTTCATTTAACAGGCAAAACATCACCTCCTCCCCACAAAAAACACCCAAAATCATTTAAAAAATTAACAGAATAATTGAGTTGGGGCTGAAACTTTCTTTCCCTAACTTTCCCTTCCTTTTCCTTTTATCTTAGTGTTTATCTCCTGGATAATTTCCTCCTTCTGCCTTTTTGGCCTCTTCTAAATCTTCACATAAGTCTCCCAAAGAGAGAATTAAGAATAATCCATGTCTTAAGTGTATTTCTTGGTTAAAACCCTTTTTTTAAGTTTTAACATTTTTTATTTGTTTATTTTTATTTTATCCTGAGAATCCTTCATTCAAATGATGTGTATATGGGCTAAATTGATTAGTGAGTGTGTTGACTTGTTTTATGTCAATTTGACAGAAGCTAGAGTCATTTTGGAAGAGGACTGAGACAATGTAGCCATAGTCTATCCTATGAAAAAGTCTGTGGTGCATTTTTTTGCTTGATGATTGATGTGGGACTAGATCATTGTAGGCAGTGCCACCCCTGAGCTGGTGGTCCTGAGTACTATAAGAAATCACACTGAACAAGTCATGGAAAGCAAGCCAGTAAGCAGCACTCATCTGTGACTTCTGCATCAATTTCTACCTCAGTATTTTGTCCTTCCTTCCATGGGTGATAGATGCCAAGCTATAAGATGATATCTTTCCTCTCTGAGTTGCTTTTGGTCATGGTGTTTACTCACAGCAATAGACAGCTAATAGTTAGCTGTCAATGTACTCACCCAACATTAAGCAGAGCCACGTGTATCTGCTTTATAAATAGGCCTGGTCTGCCTAAGATATTGCTGTCCTCTCTGTACTTGAGCTCACATCACCCTTCTGCCTAGAATAATCTTTCTGTTGAGAAAGACCTCATCTTCCTATATTTTCTCTCTGTTCTATAGCTATCAAAGCTTCTCCCAACCCCCATAGCATCCCTAGGCTATCCTGTGAACTCTTCTTTTCTCTCTCTCTCTCTCTCTCTCTCTCTCTCTCTCTCTCTCTCTCTCT
>JANHMN010000008.1:6290868-6310868 GCA_030674055.1 Rhabdomys pumilio
TCTCTCTCTCTCTCTCTCTCTCTCTCTCTCTCTCTCTCTCTCTCTCTGTGTGTGTGTGTGTGTGTGTGTGTGTGTAAGTATGTTTTTCTATTCTGATGACCAGACTCTTGGTCCCAATACTTTCAGTTATGGGTACTTTATTGTTTACTATTTATTTATAGATTTATTTATTTTATTTGTATGTGTGTTTTGCTTGCATATATGTATGTTCATTATGTGTGTATATGGTACTGTGGAGGTGAGAAAAGGGCACTGAATCCTCTTGAACTGGAGTTATGGATGACTGTGGGCCATCATGTCAGCTCTAGAAATTGAACCTGGGTCCTCTGCAAGAGCAACAAGTACTCTTAACCACTTCACTGACTCTCCAGCCCCTGCTTATTTGTTTGACAAGGTCTCATTATATAGATCAGGTTGTCCTTGAAATCCTTCTCCTCCTGCCTCAGCCTTCCCTATGCTAGTTTTGCCGGCATACCCCATCACACTGGACATCAATCATTTTCTGCTTGGTGCTGTTTGATTACCTGTAATAATTTTGCAACATTACTGTTTTCCATATTAGGAATATCTTCATAAAGCCATTTTGGGATCATCAGTAAGACTTTTCTTTTAATTCTAGAAAACAAAAGGATACATTAGAAGCAGCTCCTTCCTTCCTTCCTTCCTTCCTTCCTTCTTTCCTTCCTTCCTTCCTTCCTTCCTTCCTTCCTTCCTTCCTTCCTTCCTTTTTCCCTTCCTTCCCTCCCTCCCTCCCTCCCTCCCCCTCCCTCCCTCTCTCTTTCTTTCTTTCCTTCCTTCTTTCTTTGGTTTTCTTGAGACAGAGTTTCACTATGTAGCCCCGGATGTCCTGGAACTTACTCTGCAGACCAGGATGGCCTTGAACTCAGAGAATCCCCTGTCTCTGCCTCCTGAGTGTTGGAATTAAAGGTATGACCATCATGCTTTCTTAGAACATTTCTTTAAAGTTGATCCAGGCATTCATAGGTGATGAACAAAGCTGGAATTGAGTACAACTTAACCTCACGAAGCAGAGGCTTCCATTGTTTTCTTAACACATTCAATGAGAAGCCCATTTGATATTTTGTCAAATGTTCCTCTTAGTGCTATCTTCGTGTATGAATGTACTTTCTACATTGACTGTGAAAACTTATTTGTGCATACAGGTTGTATGAGGATGTAGACAAGACCACACTGATCTTAGGTATGTTTTTATACGTGAAGAGCCTGTGAAAAACAAGTAAGACCTGTTTTTTGTTTTAACAGGATCTCTAAACACATTTATTAAATAACAACCAAAATGACCAAGTGAACTTTGCAAGTCCTTTGACCTTGATTGACACTAGGGAAAAATGATTTCTTTACATATATTTATATCATTTTTATGATTCAATTTTAAAAATTGACATTCTTTCTATGTTTATAATTAGACCAAGCTAATGGCTTGATGCTACTGGGATGTTTTCACATAGCATGCTGATGCAGTATACATATATTAAAATTTATCTGCCCTTAGTGTCATTATATTTATGTGGTGATGCAATATTCTGAAAGTATCCCCCATTATAAAAGGCTGTAACTTTTGCAGGATCTCACATCCAGAGTTAATAATAAACCTCTAGGTCACCTATGACTTAAGACTACTAGCCTACTGTGTACTCAGTTTGTTTAACCTGCCTTTAAGAGGACAATGTAACAGTTGGCTTTACTTGCCTGGAATTTCCCATGTAATCAATATTTACAACCTAAGCTAATGCATGGCTATAATCTTAAATTATGTACCATGTCCCTAACCCAGACAATGCATGTGTATCATTTGCTGAAACCAGGAAATAAGGAAGTTGAAAGCCACTTACTAAAATCTACTATAAAAGTTGAAAGCAGGGTTCCTTCCGGTCTGTGCCTGAGCACTGAGCAGATCCTGGGAGGCAGCTCTGTCCCCAATCTCTAGGAATCCAGAGAAAGCAGGACTCCCAGGTGCTCTAACCTGGCATTATTTTAGATAAGCAGACAGCAATGCTTGCCCCAAACAGGGAGTAACCTGAACCCACTAGGACCCAGGAAGTCACTCCTGGCTGGAGCAGATTTTGGGCCTCAGCAATTACCCCAGTAGCAACACCCACCCCACGCAGTTTTGATAAAACCAAGATAATAGGAAAGACAGGCTCCAGTCAGAGACAGGGCAGGTAGCACTAAGGAGATCCAGATGACAAAAGGCAAGTGCAAGAACATAAGCATCAGCAAACCAGGGTACTTGGCATCATTAGAACCTAGTTCTCCCACACAAGAAAGTCCTGAATTCCCTAAAGTACTAGGAAAGCAAGATTCAGCTTTAAAATCACTTCTAATGATGATGATATAGGACTTTAAGAAGGACATAAATATCACTCTAAAAGAATGTGAGGAGAACACAGGTAGACAGGTAGAAGCCCTTAAAGTGGAAACACAAAAATCCCTTACAGAATTACAGGAGAACACAACCAAACAGGTGAAGGAATTGAACAAAACTGTCCAGGACATAAAAATGGAAGTAGAAACAATAAAGAAATCACAAAGGGAGACTAGCCTGGAGATAGAAAACCTAGGAAAGAAATCAGGAGTCATAGACACAAGCATCATCAACAGAATACATGAGATAGAAAAGAGAATCTCAGGTGCAGAAGATACCATAGAAAATATTGACACAACTGTCAAAGAAAATGCAAAATGCAAAAAGTTCTTAACACAAAATATCCAGGAAATCCAGGATACAATGAGGAGACCAAACCTAAGGATAATAGGTATAGATGAGAGTGAAGATTCCCAACTTAAAGGGCCAATAAATATCTTCAACAAGATTATAGAAGAAAACTTCCCTAATCTAAAGAACAAGATGCCCATAAACATACAAGAAGCCTACAGAACGCCAAATAGACTAGACCAGAAAAGAAATACCTCCTGTCACATAATAATCAAAACATCAAGTGCAGAAAACAAAGAAAGAATATTAAATGCAGTAAGAGAAAAAGGCTAAGTAAGATATAAAGGCAGATCTATCAGAATTACACCAGACTTCTCACCAGATACTATAAAAGCTAGAAGGTGCTGGACAGATGTCATACAGACCCTCAGAGAACACAAATGCCAGCCCAGGCTACTATACCCAGCAAAACTCTCAATTAGCATAGTTGGAGAAACCAAGATATTCCATGGCAAAACCAAATTTATATAATATCTTTCCACAAACCCAGCATTACAAAGAATAATAGCAGGAAAGCTTCAATACAAGGAGGGAAATTATACTCTAGAAAGAGCAAAAAAGTAATCCTCTTTCAACAAACTCAAAAGAAGATAGCAACAGAAAGATAATTTCACTTCTAATAACAAAAATAACAAGAGGCAACAATCACTGTTCCTTAACATCTCTTAATATCAATGGACTAAATTCCCAATTATAAGACATAGGCTAGTGGACTGGATACATAAACAAGGCCCAGCATTTTGCTGCATACAGGAAACCTGCCTCAGTGACAAAGACAGACTCTACCTTAGAGTAAAAGGCTGGAAAACAATTTTTCAAGCAAATGGCCCTAAGAAACAAGCTGGAGTAGCCATTCTAAAATCTCCAGCCGGAGAACACAAAGGGAGGGGCTCATGACTCCACTTGTATAGCTAGTCGAGGGAGGCCTTGCCAGGCATAAGTGGAAGTGGACGGCCTAGATACCTGAAAGTTCGAATTTCCTAGTGTTGAGGAATTACAAGAGCAGGGAGGTGGGAATGAGAGGATGGTGGGAGCACACCCTCATAGTAACTGGAGGGGGGGAATGGGGGTAAAGGGTTAGGCATCAGTGGAAGTAGAGGGCCTTGGTGCCTGAAAGTTTGGATTCCCTAGTGTTGGGGAATTTGAGAGCAGGGAGGTAAAAATGGGAGAATGGTGGGAGTACACCCTCATAGAAACTCCCAGAATTATATGGATTAGACATGACAGAAGCAGGCTGCCAGAAGACTAGATTCCAAAATTCAAACAAAAAATTATCTTGATACTAAAATTTGTTTTGAGAATTGTATATTGCAGAATATACAGCCTTAGTCTATCTACTCATCAAGCAAGCTGAGCAGACCTGCTCCAACCTCTGATGTCCTGGGATTTCAGCTGGATGCAGTGAAGATACAGATGTCAGAGGTTTATCAATTTACTCTTCCCCACCCCCTCTTCTAATATTTCAACACCCATAATCAGTTTGAAGAAGTTAATGAAGAGTTGGTGCCCCTATTCCCTGGGTATGGGGAATGAGGTGGTTAATGTTGGGCTGTCTTTCTACAGAAAAGTAGTGGTTTTGTTGGAACAGGGAGGATTAGCTAGGATTTATTGCATGGCCATAACCTATTTGTAGAAATATGTATAATTGTTGTTAAGATGAAGTTATAATTTCTTAAATGGTACAAAATTTACTTTGATTTCAAATTTAAGGTTTTCATTGGTACGAGGTTCTTATTGATATAAAGTGAGATTAATATTTTTACTCTCATAGGCATTGTGCCTATATAACACATTTAGGAATACAAGGCTTAGACCCAGTCCTTCTTTAAGTTTTTAAACTGATTTGAGTTGGTTAGCCTGTGAGTTAAGGGCCTATAGCAAATTCATGGCTCTGAGTTTATTGTTAGGGTGTTTTCTATATTTTATTTAGCTGAGAGGAGTTAACAAACAATAGTCCAGATTGCCTTACGTGGATAGTTGGTTTTCAAAACGTCAGAAGTCCATAGAATTGATGTTACAAACATTTCTGTATTAATGTCCATTTTGATTAGAGACCTGTCTGCTCCTGACAGCTTCCTGTCTTGGATTCTAAGAAGAAATTGAGCATCCTTGGAGTTACTCCAGTTGTGGTGAGACAGCCACTAGATAAGAATTGCCTCTTTTCATCTACAGACAAATCATTGTCCAGAAAAGGATACACTTGCAGAATAGTCGACTGATTATATCTGCCAAGACAGAGTAATCAGTCCTTAATAATTCTGCATCACTTGGTCTGTCAGATGATCCTGGGCTAGAAGGCTAAAGATTGAATGCTCCAACGTTTTGTAGTATAGGGACTATCCAGGTGCTCAGTGGTCTCTATAATTTGGCTAAGTTTTAGAAGCTATGCTTGGTGCTTCCTATAATTTCAGTTAACTTAGTCATTCTGGATTTCTGACGGGGTTGAAAACTTATAGTCTCATAGCCAATCCCGGCTATTTACTTTGAGAAAAAAGGTTTGAGAGGATGGTTTTCAGCTGACATTCATTCTAAAGCCAAGAAAAAGAGCCAGGTTCAGAATTAGTCTTTTAGTTAGGAGGGACAGTTTTTTAGTTAGGAGGTTCTTTTTCATCAACAAAATGATGGACTGGATATTAGGTCTATCTTGTACCTTACTGATACAAGTTAGTATAGTTATGCTCTAATTGTATTCTAAGAAAATGTTTTATTTTAACAGGAATGGTGATATGTGGGAGGAGCTAAGGTGGGAGGAGTAAGGAGAGAAAGATAAGGAATAAGGAGAGGAGGAGAATGAGAGGAGGAGCTAGTTGTCAAGGTGGGGGGGACATGGAGGTGGATGTTTGCGTGTCCCCGCCAGTCAAAAATAGTTGGTATATCTAGGTTGGGTATTGGGTTACACTTCTGATTGATATTGAGCATCACCAAACTTATAAAGCCTTTGATTAACATTTAAAAAATAGTATAAAAGCAAAAAGGAGAAGTAGGGGTGGGATAGGGGTTTTCTAGGAGGGGAAATGGGGAAAACGGATGGCATCTGAATTGTAAATAAAATATTCAATAAAAATTTTCACATAAAAAAATAAAAGTTGAAAGCAACCAGGTATGGATACTGGTTGATAAATAATGGTTTTGTTTTTTCTGGGTCAGTTGGGATCAGTTGGAGCCAGGGACTTAATCTTTTGTAAAACTGTTAGAGATTTCTGTAAAATACCCCATTCCTTCCCATGTGATGCTTTCTACACTGTTCAATAATGACAGAGTGAAGTCCTTTGTAAGGGATAGACACAGCATTAACAGATAGACAGATACACACAGAGATAAATACACACAGACACATGGGCAGACAGAGCCACAAGACAGCCTTCAGGCAGGTACAGGTTCAGACTCATACAACAGGCAGATGAGGACCAAAGGTTGAGGGAGCATGAAGCAGAGAATTCAAATATGGACTTGTTCCAAATCTTTGTATAATTAGCTGCACTAGAAAACTACAATATTAAACAACTTTAGACTACTGAGATATTAGAAAGTCAAATGCATCTGGTAACATTTAGAAAATTGGAGGCCTTTCCTTCCTCATATCATTCTGAACAAGTAAGCATAGACCTTTACTAATACCAAACTGGGAGAAGTTATTTGAAAGAAGATGGGTCCTTCCCCAAGACAACACAGGCTATTACTTCTGATTTTAGTTGCTGTTGTGGTTTGAATAAAATGGCCCCCATAGGCCCATAAGGAGTGGCACTGTTAGGATGTGTGACTTTGTTGGAGTATGTGTAGATTTGTTGGAGGAGGTGTGTTACTAAGGCATGGGCTTTGAGGTCTGAGAAGCTCAAGCTTCTGTCACTGTTCACTTCCTGCAGATCCAGACATAGAACACTCATCTATCTCTCCAGCACCATGTCTGCTGACATGCCTCCATATTTCCCACCATGATGATGATGGACTAAACTTCTGAACTGTAAGCCAGCTCCAATTAAATGTTTTCCTTTATAAGAGTTGTCATGGTCACAGTGCCTCTTTACAGTAATAAAACCTTAACTAAGACAGTTGCCCGCCAAAACTAGATGGTAAGACCTTATTTCTGAGGGCACCTTACTCTTTGATTGCAGAACATAGAGAAATCAAGTAGGGACTTATTTGGAAAATTTCTTCCTATTAGTCAGTGTTCATAGTGCTGGAAGGGGTTATATAGGTCACTGAGGGAGAAAAGTCATCAATAGTTTTACTCAGTGCTAATGCCATAGGCTACAGTATTAAAATGCCATGCAAGATATGTCCACAGGTATAATAGTGCCAGAAACATTACTGGGGGCAATCGACCACTTTCTGATTGGACTTGAATCTCTTCCCACAAGAGAAAATTCAAAAGCAATACTGTAAGATGGTCAAAAGCTCATGTCTGGAGAGGTAATATACTCAAATATGGAAGAGATATGCTATGGTTGTATTGTTAAATAGTCATTCTAAATATTTGTTTATACCCATAGATTAGTAGTATTCTCAACCTTGGTCAGAGAAGCTTCTTTTGCAGTAAGCAGAAGTCAATGCAAAAACTTATAACTAGTCAAAATCCTGAGAGGTAACTATTTAATGATCAGCATGATTGGAGTATCTGTAACACTCTTAAACTTGCAAGGCTCAAGAAAGCATGACTGAAGAAGGGACAGAAAGAATGTAAGAGCATGAGGGTAGAAGGGGCCTTGTGAAACACTGTCTTCAGAACACCATAGGGCTGTAGCACTCACAAACTCATACTGAATGTAATTACCTGCATGAGACTTGGACATGATTTAATCAGTAACTATCCCAGTGTATGTATGGGAGAGACACATGAGTCCTCTCCCTAGCTAAAATTGGCAGATGATGGCTGTTGTGCCTGGGGAAATCATTTTTTTGTTAAGGGTGTGGCCTTTGGTAAGTTGGCCATGATTTAGTAAATAGGTCTACATCTATGCACATGCAAGCAACCCCAATTAAACTAAATGGGGTGCAAAATGGAGGAATAAGAGAAGGGAATGGGGGAGGAAATCTGATTAAAATATGCACTTGGTAATGGTAATGGAGTGATAAATTAAAACAGCCCCATTTGTTTCACACCAATTCAGCTGTTTTGTTTGGACAGAGGTTAAGGCAGGCTGTGATCACTGGGAAGAATCCAGGCACTGTGGATAATGAATGCCTAGGTACAATGTTAGTGCTGTGTAGGAAGATGAGAACATGGAAGTTGCTGGGTGGTGGTGGCGCACGCCTTCAATCCCAGCACTTGGGAGGCAGAGGCAGGCAGATTTATGAGTTTGAGGCCAGCCTGGTCTACAGAGTGAGTTCCAGGACAGCCAGGGCTATACAGAGAAACCCTATCTCAAAAAACAAAACAAAACAAAACAAAAAAACAAAAACAAACAAAAAAAGAGAGAACATGGAAGTTGATATCCACTCTCTCTCCTTGGTGAGTGTTTGAGGACCTTGGGTGGAGGAGTCAACCTTTTTCTCTAAGCCTTGTTTAGTTCATCTGTAATATGTGACACAGAGCTTTGTTGATGAAATCATTTTGAGGATTAACCAAATGACATGTGTAAAGAGCCTGACAAGGGTATTTATTAAATATCTGTCCTTTAACTTTCCATTTACAGGGCTGGTGAGATGGCTCAGCTGGTAAAAGTCTCACTGTACAAACCTGATGATCTGAATTTAATTCCTGAAACTCACATAAAGGTAGAAAGAGAGAATTAACTCCACAAAGTTGTCCTCTGATTTCCATGTACACCCTGTGACATGTGCACATTCTCCTAGTCAAACATACAGACACAATAATTTCTCTTTTTCAAAATAAAGATGTTAAGGTAATCTTTTTTTTTTTTTTTTTTTTTTTTTTTTTTTTTTTTTTTTTTTTTTTTGTAAATAATTGAATTGACTACATTTTGATAGTACATATATACGGCCTAAACCAGGAACCAGAAACTATAGAAACCTACCCTATTCGAAGTGATCTGTTAAATATCCCAATCAGAGAAAAAATCGGCAACATGAGGGCCAAGAAGACCATTCCCGACAAAAGTCCAATGTCTTGAATATTATCTAATAAAGGAAAGAAAAGTAATTTTAACTGGGCATTAGTGTCTGTGTGATGACTCTGGTAATGTTCTCTGTACCCCGTTTAAAGTGACAGTCATTGATCTCAAAGGGAGGGGAAGTAGAGTCAACCTTCACCTTGGACTACAAAGTGATTGACTTTCCAGATTGCCTGACTGTATAACCCAGGAAACCATCTTCTGTGTGAGGAAACTGGACCACATCTATCTGAGGTCAGTGGGTTTCTAGAAGTACGTCTTCAGCAAATGTGGTCAACTCACACAGACGTATTTTGTGTGAGTATGTGTTGTGAAAAACCCCATTTGGTTTGTCTGACAGCTGAGAATTCCCAACTGCTGTGACAATGTATAAAGCTGGCCAAAGTCACAACTAAGATCATTCCTGTAACCTTTCCTGTGAGGCAAAATTTATCTGTGACTCCTTACCATTCTTCACAATGAAACTTTACCTATAAGAAAGCAGTAATTCTACTTAGAAAAAATATATGCTGAAAGAAAGAAATCAAAATCACCACATCTTTCACCCTTTTTAAAAAACACCCCCTTTTACATTCTGAAGTAGACTTAATGTCGTTAGTGCTCTTAGTATAGTGTATCCAACCTGTGTTATTCATAGTCTCATCACATTTTCTCCCTAGCACAGGGGAAAATAACCTCAATATTTTTACATCTAAAGAAAACTTAGATGTGACTTATCAGTTTGAAACTTGTTGTGGGGCCATTCTGAGCAGCTGCCTCCTTTCCTTTCTTCTTCCATCCCTACCTCCCTTTCCCACTTTTTTTGTTTAATTAGCACTGGGGAGCTGCTGTCCCTGCACTAGTCACTTCTCTGCCCCATTTACCTCGGTGTCTCCAAGCTGTCCTTTCTCATCTTTAAACTCATCTGCCAGACAGGGGCCTGTGAACTTTAGTCTCTCTCACATTCTCACAGACTAGGGAATTCGTATTTTTCCTAGGGCTAAAGAGTTATTATTGAACATTCTAAGCAACTAATGAGGTCACAAGCTGTGGCACACCCTTGAGAACCAGAGCATAGAATTAGAGAAAGGGTTATCAAGAAGCATGGTGCCTGGAGAAATGGTGTAGGAAATGGTATAGGAAGAACCAAACTCGACTCTGCCATTCATCAGCTCAATGACCTCGGGGAATAATTACAAACTTGTTGAGATTCACATTTTAGTTCTCATAAGATGGCGCTGTCTGTGTAATGGAGCAGCCGTGAGCCGTAGCCTTCAAAATTTCCACAGAAGTTTCAGTGTGCATGTCTACAATTAGGAGTCTGCATGGGGATGCCTTTCCTGCCTCATACTTCTGTGTAACATGGAACATTTTGCTTTTTGTTAATAGTTTTATCAAAAGTAGAAGCTTCATGAAGACAAAGGTTTTGTCTTTCTTTCTCTCTCTCTTTCTTTCTTTCTTTCTTTCTTTCTTTCTTTTTTTCTTTCTTCCCTTTCCCTCCCTCCCTCTTTCCCTCTCTTCCTCTCTCCCTCCCTCCAAGCCCCCTTTTTTGACAAGGTCTCACGTAGACCAGCCCGGTTTCTAACCTGCTATGTATCTTAGGTTTTGAACTATTGCTCTTTCTGCTCCCACCTCCTCCTTGCATAGATTTATAGGCATACACCATTTTGTCCCACTTTGTACATTTGTTTCATTGTTAATTTCCCATTGCCCAGAACAGTACTTAGAATACAGTTATTTAACATATATTTGTTGAATAACTAACAAAAGTGCAAAAACATCAATATGACCTGCAAATTTTCTTATTTAGGACCTGTTAGATTTATTTGCCAGGAAGTAAATAGTTTATTAGTGAAATAGTCAGGGGTCAAGTTTTCCAATGTCAAATTTCAATTTAGGGTTGTATTTGCCCATTGTAAAGTCTTATCTAATATATTTATGTGCCTGAAACATTTAGATGTGACTATAAATTTAAAAAAATCAAGACATACTAGCAAACAAAATGGAAGCTGGTTTATCTAAGAGAAAGAGCACAGACTTGTGTACTTAAAAGAATAGGGCTGAGCTTGTACTTAAAAGAATAGGGCTCTAGCATTTGGGAAGCTGAGGCAGGAGGCTTGCTGTGAGTTTCTGAATGTTTTGGAACTGGGCTATAGTATGAGACCCTGTGTTTAAAAACAAAACACAAGCAAATGAAAGGAAATCAAAAGAGTAATATTTGCATTGTTTCTAACAGCTTTGTACATTTGAATAGTTTTCAACCTTCCGGAATTTCAGCTTTCCCATCCATAAAGTAGATGCATGGCACTTATCTAAAAACGGTGCTCTTGAGGTTGACAGATGATGTATATACAATCTTAGCACATGGTGGGTAGGTGGCATATTTTTAAAGACATTTTTGGGACTTAAGACCCAGAACCTAAATGACAATGTAACCACTTCAGTACCACAGCAGACAGGTGCCTCTGAACTATTGCTTGCATTCAGTGTAAGCACATTTTGAACTTAATCAAGTATTTTCCCATAGAAAGTAGCTGATTGTTTTTCTAAGAAATGCTGACACATTAGCTTTGGTGTGGAAATTATCTGCTGAAGAGCTGAGGAGGCCTCAGTGAATATGCATGTGTACATACATAATATATACATACATACATACACGCGTGTGTGTTTACCTGAAGTAGGGTGTCCTTTGAAGATGGTAGCAGTGAGCATCTCAGTCTTCGGAGGTTCATGGGATGATTTTGATGTAACCTGGGAAACTTAAAAACCAGAAAGAGTGTCAGCATTTTAGGTCTTAGCATTCAGATGGCTCACTCTGAGACAGTCTTTTCCTGTTTGGAAATGATTAAACTTGTCATTCTAATAGGTTCAGAGGGTGAAATAAAGCAAGGTCTCAAATGTGCACATTTCTTATTTCCTTTTCAGTGACTACGGCTCAAAGGAGGAACTTCTGCATGGACAGTTAAAAACTACACCAGGCTTTAAAATACCAACGTGGTTAGCAATTTCTCTTGGTTTCTAGGCAACAAACACCAAGACAATACCAAGATAAAAATTTCACCCTGCCACAAAAATGCACAGTGACTTGTCTCTACTTGGTTTCTTCAAATAGGTGATGCTAAGAAGTCTAAGCTTTTTGATGGTTGAGGTTGTGTCACCTCTGCCTTTGGACAGGCTCCAGCTTAGTTGCACTAAGATGAACTTTTATGAGCAGATATTTTGGGGTTGTAATACAGAGGAGAGATGTCACTAAGAATTCTCTGCTGCTTTCCTGCTCCTGTGGCTCTTGGCCAGTGCTGTGTAGCCATTACACTTTCAGGGCCTCAGGAATGAAAGCTTCAGAATTGGGTGGGGTAAGAAAGCTTGGCAGTTAATTTACTTTAAGTCTGAATTCAAAAGAGTTCCAGAGCAAGCTTGCCCATCTCCTTCATCGAGAGCAGCCAAAAGTGACTTCATGGACACAACCCCTCAACATTGGCAGAAGACGGCTCCGAGGGAGGATCTAAGTTCGGCATTCCCCAGACCCCAGCTATCCAGCTACTCCGGTGTCACTTTTTAAACTCCACTTCTGAAAAGTGTGTTACACAACTTGAGGTATTCCTGTTGTCAAGCCACCCAAAGGCTCATGGGACACTTGTTTAAAAAACAGACAACACATACTCAAAGAAAAAGTTTCTATACAGGCCTTTAGAATTTTGAAAAGGTTAATTGTATGCTGGCGATTTCTGTAAACTATGGGCTGGAGATTTTAGAAAAATCATCAGGAAACTGTAATGTTTGTCTTGTGTTCTGACAGTAAAAGGAAAGTGTTTCCTGTGAGTTATGGCATTCAGAAATTGTTTTGAGTTTCTCAATGTTTGCTAAGTTTTGTCTGCACTCTAATAAGTGAATTCTACTAAATTCTAAGTGGTGAAGGTTATGCAGTCATGGCCAGCAGCCAAGTTTGCTCATGTAGGGGAGCAGTGATAATTCTCATGACTCAAGAAGAACTTGCAGCTACATGCTTTTGGGATTTTAAAAGCAGAAATACAACATTAAAATGCAGCATAATTTTCCCTTTGGCAAAGGCAGAAGTTTACAACATACATTGATATTATTTTTATTTCAACTTTTAGTATGTGAAAACTATCGTTTTATTAGAAGTAATAAATTATGTTTTTACTATAGTATAATATAATTTTGTTGCATAAACTACAGTTGATTTTGTAATGAAAACATCACTGTGTTATAAAGTTATATCATATGAAAATAACTATATTTCATATTTATTAACCTTAATGAGTAGATAATTTCCTTATCATAGCTTCAAATCAATGAGTTACATGCATTTAAATTAAACTAGTCATTTAAAAGAGTGTTTAATTATGAGAGAGTAATTTTACCAAGAATTAGATATTTGAATAAAATAACTTATAAACAGAACTATCAGAGAAGAAATCAAGTCTATGACAATTTTTTTTTTTAAGCATAGGACTGAAATGAAGCCACACATTCACCATGTTATACTGCCACCAAGTGGCTAGTTGGTTTCTTTATACATTTAATTTTCTTTTTATTATAAAAGTAAAAGTTATGGTGAAGGTATTTTAGCAGGAAACAGAAGTGTGAGATAAAATAACCAGCTCTACCCTCTTAATTCACCAGCTATTAGTATTTTGTAGTACTTTTGGGTATTTTAACATACAAAAGCACTCACAAATAGAAAGCCACATGCACAGACTCTTTCACAGGTGTAAAACATTGTTTACACCTTTGACCACCAAGCCATAGCTAACATACTGCAAAAACTCATGCTGTCTCTGTTATTTCTTTATTATCTGTTATTTCTTTATTATCTGTTATTTCTTTATTTATAATAGTGGGACAATGCTGAGCTGCAGTACAGTGTTACATTGTATAACTAGTATAGTCATATTTTTGTATGATATATTTTTGCAAGATATATTTGAGGATATTCACAAACCCAAATAATTTCTAATTTGGAAAGATTTCTTGATGTAGTTGACATATACTGACATCGAAAGAAGAGTGATCCTCCTAGAATACAATGTGTCTGGCAAGAAGTTAGACTGTTTTCAGTAAGAATAGTTCCTTATCCTTGGGCAGAACACAGGGCATAAATATACTCTTTAGCCCAACAAATACCAGGCTAAATTAACCAAATTTACTTCAAAGAACTAGTTGTGAAAATAATGTATTTCATTTGTTTTTTTATGGTTGGTGCCAAATGATCTCCTTAACTCTTTACTCTATATCCACCTCCGGCAAACTGTCATCACTGTGAAGCAACCATTCAGTACTTTCCAATGTGTTTCAGGTAACCTCACATGATCTCTGCTGAGCCTCACAATGATGTCTGAACTTTCATCATAACTAAGCATGTCATTTACTGGTTGATCCAAAGGAGACTTAGACATGGTCCCTGACTTGCTAACGTCACCTATGCGGCAGTTGAAGAGTGGAACATCTCACCTAGTTTTCATATTTACTTTGTACTGGTCGCTAGTCTCATGAGTTAATTCACTTTTGCATCAGGACAATTTAGGGTTGTGGCTCCTCCAGCAGTCTGGTCCCCAAAGAGAGCATTGCTTCTCTGAGGACAAGCCACAGCATTGCCTGGTCTCGAAGGGCTCTGGATCACAGCACAGTGTGTATTATGGGGCTAAAGCACTGAGCACTGATTCTTTCAATCTTCAGCTAACTGGTTATTTTCTACAGATATTTTTCTTGATCATTCAGGAAACACACTAATTATGAGAGGTGTGGAAATTACAGAAGATTATGGAGAGCATACAGGATTTCAAAACATAGAGACACTTATTCTAAATAGTTATTAAGTATCATTTCCACATCAGTATCTTACCGGAGACCATATGATTTAACAATGTTGCCATGTGTGTTTTCCATTCAGCATTATATAATGAGCACTTTCTCATTAAAATTATTCAAAACACACTTATGATTTCCTAATAATGATCATGCTCATACAATAAAGTATCAATTTGATCACAATCCTGTTGAGAAGCATTTTTGAATACAAACTGTTGACTCACATAAAGTAGTTCAGGTCCTAGCTCCACCACTTGTAATTACATAATTCCAGACAAATTATTAACTATCTTTGTGACTTGTGCTCTTCCCAGTAAAGCTGGAAATCAGCCATGCTTCACTCAAGAATTTTAATGTCTTGGTTACTGTTCCATTCTATAAAGGAACACCACAGTCAAGACAACTTATAAAAGAAAACATTTAATTGAGGACTTGCTGACAGTTTCAGAGAGTCATTGCAGGAACCATGGTGGCAGGCAGCCAGGTATGGATCTTAGAATAGTAGATGAGAGCTCACATTGGCCTGCAAGTTGCAGGTGCAGAGGAGAGACAGAGAGGAAAGAGAGAGTCAGATAGCTCTGGGCTCACCTCCTCTAAAGAGGCCACACCTCTAATGTGCAAACAATCCCAAACATGGAGACTAAACATTCAAAACATATAAGCCTATATGGGCCATTCTCAGTTAAACTACCACAATGAGACAGTTTACCTAAAGCACTAGTACCATGTTTTACATAAATTAAAGCCTCAAAGGCATTTTCTATTGCTAGGTTGGACATTTAAATTGGCTTCAAATTCTTACTATTCGAGTTAGCTTTTGGACAAATGACACTGCACATGGATGTCTTTCTCTTATCTGTTGATTTGTTCCCACACATCTCACTCTCGATATCTCTAATATCGTTCAAGGCAGTATTTCTTTTTTTTTATTATTGGATATTTTATTTACATTTCAGATGTCATCCCCTTTCCCCATTTCCCCTCCCTAGAAAACCCCTATCCCATGCCTCCTTTTCCTTTTTGCTTTTATACAATTTTTTAAAATGTTAGTCAAAGGCTTTATAAGTTTGGTAATGCTCAGTCAGAAGTGTAACCCAATACTCAACCTAGATATATCAACTATCTTTGACTGGTGGAGACACGTGAACATCTGCCTCCATGCCCCCTCCCCTCTTTCTCTCTCTTTCTCTCATCACCTAGCTTCTCCTGTCCTTCTTCTCCTCCTCTCCTTACTCCTTCTCTTCCTCTCCATACTCCTCCCACCTTAGCTCCTCCTACATATCACGCTTCCTGTTAAAATAAAACTTTTTTCTTAAAATACAATTAGTGCATAATTGTCAAGGCAGTATTTCTATAAGGGGGTTTCTTTTGCTACAAACACAAACATCTATGAGATTGCTTTGCATACTTCTTCCTTTGTCAGTCTTTGTGTCAGTTAAGGATTGCATTATAAGAACTTAGATCAGAGCTGACTGGTGTGTTGTTCTGCTATTTATTTCCAAAAGAAAGAAGAGTCAAAGAAAAAGGTAATCTTCTTTTTCACCCTTACTATTTTCTTAAAATATGTATGTCTCATTTTGGTCTCTGTCTTTCTAGTATTATTTTAATATTTCAATGGTGTAACAGTATTTAAGTGCAATCACCCCTGAGCAAAGCTGTAACTGTGGAATTCAATACCATCAGACCAAAGGCAAAAATTTGGTCTAGGTATATATACTGATTGGTAAAGTAAAGATACTGACCATAGAACATCAGGCAGGCATCAGAAGCCCAAGCATTCCTTCACTGTAAGTTAGTTTACAGAGAAAAAGGAAGATGAACAAGGCATCCTGTGGCAATGAATAAGAGACCGGAAACCAAGATGCAGTTCAAGAAAATTCCCCAAGCTGTGTGGACCACATAGAGATGAGGATCGGAAATCAAAGCATGTCAAAATTTTAGAGATAAAAATTTTAACTGTTGTCAAAGATTCTTCAAAGGTCTAGCCTTGTTTTGGAGCTCAGTGCTTAAGTCTGACTAGTCTAGTAGCTCCTTGGGAAGAACAGCTCATACTCTCACCCACTGAGTTATCTCTCTAGTCCTTCTGAACTCTTGAGTTGTTACTTATTAGGAAGAAGCACAGTAGTTTACTAGAAGTGGGACCAGAAGATAAAACCCCCAAAAGAAATCCAAAATGGTTCATATTTCAAGGAAGACTGTGTTCATTTCACAGTTTATTAACAAGGAATCTACAAATTGTAATTCATCTTTTATGTGTGAATGACAAATCTCTAATTATAATTGAGGGAAAATTTGGAAAGCACATTTTGCACAGTATTACTAAATAGCACGTACATTGAATTTTATTAACATGTTTTTCCCCTTATTTATGCACTGAAAGTCCTGAAGAACTAACGAGCACCTAAATAGTTGAGCTGGTGATGCCACAGTCAGTAACCTTACAGGAACAAAGTGAAATGAAGTTTCACAGCTTGCTCACACTTGCCTTCCTTTGGAAAACCGTCCAAATAGGTGTCTGTCTTCTCTGGGAAACTTCTACTGAAAGTTGCAGTTTAAGCACTAATTAGTCATTATGAAATTACTGCTTTTCCTTTGGCGCTCTAACTTCATAAAAGTATTACGAAACTGGAGCCCTTTTCCATTACAGAGAGGCCTGTACGACAGAGCAGTGTTCAGGGAAATGACTTGGGTTTCAGTATTGGTTTGCTACAAATTATTGACAATTTTTTCTTGTCGTTTTGGGTATTTTCTGTGCTTAGTGACCCCAGTGGTTTCTACAACAGCTGTCCAGGTTTGGTGGGTTAGAAGCCCTCAGTGGTTCTGTGTATCACTGAGGACTCACAAGCCAGATGAAACCAGATGTGGCAGAGAGGGTCACATGAACAATGAGCATTCCTGAGCTCAGACCTGCGCAGAACTCAGGTTGCCAAGGATGCCTAGGTAGGCAGACTCCCGGGAACTCGGTCAGGCAGTACCAGAGAGAATTGTTGAGATTCTCACATACCCACTAAAGCCTGTAATTACTAAAACAGGGTTCCATACTTGTGTCTCCCAGTTTTTTTTTTTTAATCTATGCTGGGTGTTCTTTACTAAAGACACTAAGCAGCAGAGCCCCAATCTGTCTCCAAGGCCTCTTGCCAATTTGAGCTGCTTACCAAAACACTTCACAAATGACCAGGTTGCAGAGATGTCGACTCTTGCTCAGGCTTTCCCATAAAGCCCACTTTCATAATACCGTTGAACCTAGCTGACAGATTTCATTGAAGGCACAGAGGCAGTGCTTCCACCATCTTTTTGTAAGCAGAGCCCAGATAAACCCAGTGCGCATGAACAGATCATTAAACCAAGCATAAACTCTAGAAACGAGAGCAAAGAACTCTAAAACTATGTGTGCAAATGCCGGGTTGTGTGCAGTAGATGAGTATGTGGCCTTGGGAGCCCATCTATCTTTTATTTATATTAGCGAGACGCTTGAGTCCCTGAAAACCCAATCTGGCATTTCTGTTCTCAGTGCCTTCTCCCTTGCGTTTGCTCTCATTTAGGTGGTGTTGTTTGTCTTTGTTTTCTATTTGAGTTAGCTAAGGTACTGAAGAAGAAGCTGGGAACACGGAACATCGAGAGCTGAAAACTAAACCTAGGATGATTGCTATTGTTTGGGTGGGAGGAGGCTCTCATTATATATTCCAGGCTGACTTTGAGTTGTCCAGCCTGCCCTTGAAGTCCGGGTGAGACTCATGCCTCTGTCTGGAATTACAAGTAGTAGCCACCACACCCAGTGTTCTCTGACTTGAAAGTTGGTCTGTGGGTTAGAACATTGGTTCTTACATGTCGGATCAGCACAGGCATTTCCAATGTAACTGGCCCAGGGCTCCCAGTCTCAGAAACACTGTACTTGAGATAATTTACTCGACTAAAACCAGCTTGGAAAACTTATTATGAATTGTGCACGACTACCCTACCTTCATTTATATCTGTCTTCTCTACATGTTCTTTTTTCTTTTCTTAGACCGCCTCCTTCCTGATAGCATCACAAGGGTTTTGAAGTCCGGTGGTTTCATTATCATCACCTCAATTAAGCCTGTTTCCTCATGTAGTCATCTAGTTGTGACAAGGTTTGAAGAAGTTGATGGCGTCTTATTTTTTTCTTACTTGTGCATTTTTATAGTGAACCCTCCATTAGAAAGAAAACTCTGTTGGCATGGTTCTATCATTGGCATGTTCAGAGCGTGTAGACAAGTGGCTGGGATCGGGTTGATGCAGTCCATTCCTACGTCTCTGGGGAAGGCAAACAGCACAGTTGCTCTGGAACCCACTGCTTGAGCAAGCCAGGGCTTGGCTGTTCACCAGTTTTGTAACTTTCGGCAAGTGTTTGGGCCTCATTGCTTTCATCCACATGGGAAACAATGATTATGCTGTTTTTATAAGCACTGGCTGTGGCAGTAAAGGACAATTCATAGGTAAAATGCTTACAAGGGTCCCACCCATACTAATAGCCAAGAAATGTTAACTATTATTTAAAATTCTGAAGACACCAAGTCTTACTAAGTAACCTTTTGAGAATATGCAAGAACAAAGGAGAATGGCCGTCTAACCAGAAAAACTTCCCCTGTGGGTGTGCTAAAGCTTGACTTTCTATTCTGAGGAATCGATTGGCCTTCTTTTTTTTTTTTTTTTTTTTTCTTGTATAAGGCTTTGCTTTCCAGTAAAAGTAAAACGAAATGACATCATGCAAGCCATCTAACTCTTACTATAAATGAGACGTTTCAGTTTCTCTTTGAGGTGGGTTTTCTTTTTAAACGTTTAATTGTTGCTGTAGTTGGCAGTCCTGAGGACTGAATCCAAGGAGCCAACTGCTCTACAACTGGACCGATACCTCAGTTCAGACCAATGTTTGGCTGCGTGTATCTTTCTCATTCATTCACTCATCGGCAGGCTCTCACTACATAGCTTAGGCTGGACTTGAACTCAAAGTCCTTCCTCTCTAGCCTCCCATGTGATAGGACTTTGGGCATGTGCGCCCATGCCCAGTGTCCAAGACTAGGCTTTAAAGGCAAGAAAAAGACTTTCTTCAGAGAGCAGCAATACAGAGAAATGCCTGTAGCCTGGCTGGATAAAATTTTGGACATCAGTGACACACAAGTAATAAGTTTAGAAAATAAATTGGAAAAGTACTCTATGGAAGGGACATTATTGCTTCAACTGTACTTCCTTGAAAATAAACTCTTAATTACTTGGAGTTTAGCTGTTGAAAAAGACCTTCATTATCAAGCAAGCCAAAGTAATTTCATGGCAACAGAGGTTTTTTTTTTTTTTTTTTCAGTCATAAATTATGTCATTCTTCATCTGTGTTGACTGCTTTTTCTTGCTTTTATTTGTATTTGTAC
>JANHMN010000008.1:6323700-6412927 GCA_030674055.1 Rhabdomys pumilio
CTCCTCTCCTCTCCTCTCCTCTCCTCTCCTCTCCTCTCCTCTCCTCTTCTCTCCTCTCTTCTCTTCTCTCTCCCCCTCTCTTCTCTCTTTTTCTCTTATCTATCATTTATTTATTTATTTATTTATTTATTTATTTATCATCTATTATCTGTATATCTATCATCTATCTATCTATCTATCTATCTATCTATCTATCTATCTATCTATCTATCATCTACCTATCTATCTACCTATCATCGATTATCAGTCTGTAATAAATCTATCTATCTATCTATCTATCTATCTATCTATCTATCTATCTATCCCTCTCGCATTTGTGTGTGTATGTATTGTATCTCTCCAGAAAAATGCCATCACACAACGTTCTATATACAATAAAGCACATTTGTAGTTCATAATTTGAAAGACACCTGTAGGAACACATTGTGAAAAACCCAGCACCACTGTTAGCAGTTTGTTTTGAGTTAATCTAACTGCAATTCATACAGTGACTTGGGAGGAATATAAGATTCAGTGACCTTGATTGTATCTGAACTCCCTTCTGCTTACACAGAGGCCATAATAAGAGAAAGAGTAGCAGATAAAAAAAGACAAAGCTGACCAGTATCCTGGTTCTTGGGTTGTGGGTGTTTGACCATGCCCCCAGAACCCAGGCCCATGACACGAGGTCTAGTCTCCATTCAACCTGTACCCTTCAGTCACATAGGGCACAGGTGGAGGGCGTGATTAACAGGTTTCTACCTCCAGAGATTAAAATATTAATGAGTTATCTAAAGGCTGGGGGCGTAGGTAATTAAGTTATCCCCTCCCCCTTTCCCCCTCCCTATTTAAGCCAGCCTTCCCCTGTTTTTTGGGGGGAGCATGAGCCATCTACACCCATTCACCACACCATGAATAATAAAAACTTTGGAAAACTCCTGGATTTCAAGTGTCTCCTGGGCCTGCTGCCAGGTTCCCAGCCTTTGGAAACCTGACCACTGCCCGCCTACAGCGGCTGCGTGAATGTGGGACCCTCCAACGGTGGTGTGGGAAGCCCGCCTGGGAATCCGCCGCCGGACCGCCACGAGACTTTGTCCCCGCCGCAGGACTACCCCGTGGGTTTTTTCCCACACCTGACCAGAGGGACAAAATTAAATCTGAGAATGACTTATTGCCTTTGTTTTGACTTGCTATAAAAATATGCTAACTCTGGTATCCTGAAGAAGCATGAACTAAAACTCCTGACACAGAGGTGAGCATGGAATGGTTGTTTCTGAGGGCTAGAACAAGCCCAACATACGGCAATTAGCCTCTGAATGTGCAACATTCTAGTTGCTCCATATACTGAAGTTCTCATCAGTCAGTCTCTGCAGCCACAGCTTCACTTCACCAGCTGTGTCTGTGTCTTTAGATATATTGTCTATGTATGTGAGTGTATAAAAACATACAAACATTTAAAGGATTTAAGGATACTTTTTATCACTACTGTGTCTTTAAAAACAAACAAATAGATAAACAGGGTTTTCAAGATCCTTATTTTAGCCAGGCCTATTTAAGAGAAGAACTTTAAATGTGCATTTTAAAAATTTTCACTTAAAAAACCTTTTAGTCTAACACAAATATATTAGAATTTTTCTTTTTCTTTCGTTCTTTCCTTCTTTTCCTTTCCTTTTCTTTCTTTCTTTCTTTTTTTTTTTTTTTTTTTTTTTTTTTTTTTTTTTTTTTTTTTTTTTTTGAGACAGGATTTCTTTGTGTATCTCTGGCTGTCCTGGAACTCACTCTGTAGACCAGGCTGGCCTCGAACTCAGAAATCCACCTGCCTCTGCTTCCCAAGTGCTGGGATTAAAGGCGTGCGCCACAACTACCCGGCAGAATTTACAGATCATCTTAATGTGTTGCACCATAATGATAAATTTTAAGACTTCATCTTTGATTTTATTTAAAATAATAATAAATTTATAAAAGTCATATTTTATATTGTTTTGGATGCCTCATAAACACTAATAAAAAGTAGATGCATTTTCTAACAGAAAGCATTTCAAGGTACTGGTTATAGAAACTTAAATCTTTGACAAGTTATTTATTTAAATTTGGTTAAGACAACAAAAATTAGTAATGTACTTTATCTATGTCTATAACTGTTAGATATATAATGTACCGTGTGTTTTCTGTGTTTTAGATACAACCTCTAAAGTTTTCATTTAAAATTACTACGTTAAAAATTGTTTTCTAAATTTTCGAATAATGATGTTAAGACTAAAGTATGTTGTAAAGGTTGCTTAAAAAAGAAATATGTTGCCCCTGGGCTCGATATTCAGGTCCACAACACTTGCTACTTTCCCGTAGGCCACACTGGCACCTGGAACCCCAGACAGGAGCATAACCATTATCAGACAGACACCACCTAGCAACTGATGGAAACAGATGCAGAGACCCACAGCCACACAGTAGGCAGAGCTTGGGGAATCCTCTAGAAGAGGGAAAGAGAAAGGATTGTAGGAGCCAGAGGAGTGAAGTATATACTACAAGAAAATCTTCAGAATCAACTAACCTAGGCCCATAGGGTCTCACAGAGACTGAACCACCAATCAGGGAGCATGTATGGGACTGACCTATGTCGTTTGAATGTATGTAACATTTGTGTAGCTTGGTCTTCATATGAGACTCCTAACAGTGACTGTCTCTGACTCTTGCCTCCTTTGGGTCCCTTTCCCCCTACTGGGCTGCCTCCTCTAGCCTCAAGAGGGAAGACGAACCTAATCTTACTGCAACTTGATATGCCAAGGCTGGTTGATACCCATGGGTGGCCTCCCCTTTTCTGAAGAGAAACAGAGGAAGAGTGGATGAGAGTTGGGGGGAGGGGTGGGAAGGGAAGGACTGGGAGGAAAGGAAAGTGGGGAAACTTCACTTGGGATATAAAGTAAATTATTAACTAACTAACTAACTAATTAATTCATTAAAACATTGTATCTAAGTTAAAATAATATAAAGGTTATAAATTATTTAAGGTTAATTCTATAAACTGAGATAAATTTAATACTTGATGTTTTCCAGCAATATTTTCTTAAGTATTGGTTTGTTTTTAATATCTTTTTACTAAATAAACATTTAAAACCTATGATTAAATTTTAATTTTTTAATATTTTCTCATTGGACAAAGCCTTTGCTTTTCAGATAATCAGTCATTGCTTTAACCATAAAAATTTTTCTTTAGAGTCTGATGCCTACTTAGACTATTTATACTGTGTTAATGAACAAATATTTAAATCTAATTTTAAGATTTGATCTAGTAGAGAAACATAACACACAGCATTGTAAAATACTAAACTATGATAACTTAAATTCAAAATTAGTTACAGAGTCTGTCTCAGAGGATAAAAGACTAGATGATTTCACCAACTTAAAACACAAAAAAGACATCACACCAAAAGACTCCATTCTGCTTTCAAAAATCAGGACTGTATCCATGAAATTGTAACTCACTTCTAGGAAGATGTGAACATTCTCAATCTGACAATACATTCACGTAGACTTTGAAAGTGCTGGGTACCAATCTCCAATGCTACTGACAATCAAGTCCTCCAAGTTACTGACATTTTTCTCGCCTTATATGTTTATTAATTTTTTGTAATTAGATTTTAAAATCCTGTTTATGACATTTAATATTCTATCTGATTTCTAAATGATAAAATAATACTAATCTTGCTTTTAATGAAGCTAAATAACAATATTATCTCCTTTTATTTGATCATGCCTTTTTGTATGACTGACTTTTTACTCTAAACTCTTATGCTGTTCAAAAACAATATTTAAAAGATTCGTGTTTTTATTGCTTACAATTTGAATAAAATAGCAACAAATCCCCCTAGTTTTCAATTTAAAATTTAACTCCATTAAACTTTCACCAGAGATACACAAATATTTGGGTAACTCTTTTTATCTAAGTTATACAAAACAATCAATGTCTAGTAATAACAACACTGAACCATAAACACTGGTGTTTTTTGCTTTAATTAGTATCTAAAATGCCCTATTGGACAGTTAGCCAAAATTTAAAGTTTAATTAAGCAACATTCATTATTTGCAAATTAAAAAGGGACAATGCCATACATAAAGTCTTATTTCTAACCATTTAAATATAAGTAAGATAGTTCAATGACACAAACAGAGAGGGAATTATATAGCCAATTTTGTCAAAAAATACATTTGTTTATTTTTAAAATGTTCGTTTCATCTGTAATCTTTTTTCATCACACCAGACTGTGTTCCTGATAACTTAACTTTAGGTATAGCATCCTGTGTCACATGTACGTCGTTGGTCAGATACTGAGAGGGTAAAACAGTAAGGCAGATCTGGATCATGATCGTGATCAGATCATTTTTGATATAGTCTAGGAGTTTCTTTCTTAATGCCTTTGGAGAGCTAATTCCTCTGTCCCAAAGATGCTGTCTTGCCTACTACTCAGTCTCACTTGTATCAGATCCTAGAAATAACCCTTCTTAACTATGAGGGACCTGGTAGTATTTAATATATAATATACACTACCAAGTGCCCAAATTGTGATGCTTGGTTAACAGAAGAAACTGAGAAGAAGCTATGCAATGATTGATTGATTGATTGACTAATTGATTGATTGATTGTTGAAACTGTAGTACAGTGGAGAGACTGGAATGTTGCAGGTCCAGAAGCTAACTATCCTGGGCTAGTTCTGCGTGAAACAGCTGTCCCTTGCCCATGTCTGCGTCAGAACTACCATGTGTGACTAACAAACAAAAAAACAAACCAAACCAACAACAACAAAACTTCTTGGAATCTGTTAGTTAGCAGACCACTAGCTTCCACCAACCCAAGAGCTAAGAAAGCATGTCAGGCATATAGAAAAGCTCCCCCACCAATATATTTTAAATTTGCTTTGATTTATGACTTTTTTCCTCTAAAACTTCATGAAACTCTCTCCATATTGGAATATGGAATTTGGGGTAACCTAAATCTGTGTTTTTGGGCCATTGTTACTTAAAATGGCTTCAGAATAAGTGAGCCCTTATTTCCTTTAAGATGAGAGCTGTGGTTTTGTGTGGAGAGAAGTTAGGTCTTTTGGGCCTTTAGTCCTCTAAGTTCCCAAATGGGTGGCTTTCTGAATACTTTGCATTTTTAACATGTGATAGGGATTGTTTTGAAATGAGAGATGAAGGCCAAGAAGATGGCATAGCAGGTAAAGGTGTATGTGTACCACTAGGTCTGATGACTTCTGGTCTACATATTGGAAGGAGAGAACAGAGGCTTGTCCTCTTTCCTGCATGTGCACTCTCTCGAGCAGGCACTCTGCTCTCCAATAATAAATGTTCAGAGGTTGTTTGCTTGTTTGTTTGTTTTTTGGAAAGGTGGGCATGGTAAATGTGTATTGTCCATGTTTGAGAACTAGAGACCGAAGGGTCAAAAGTGCCAAGCCAGTCAAGGCTGCACAGTAAACTTAAAAATTTTAAAGCCACTATTTAGCCTCCAGTTGCACAGGCACTAGATGGAGCCAGAGAATGAGCATTTCAACCAGAGGACAGAAAACCTCTGACATCCTGTTCTATGTCATTGATAATGTGTTTCTAATTTATAGACATAAGGTGTAAGTCTTCAATTATCTGGCTTTATGGAAGTTTATTATATTTTAAAATAATGAAATGATATTTTTTCAAATGTAGCCAAATTGGAACCATTTTCTAAGTCAGTCTAATTACAATTAATGGGTTTATTACATTGCCTTGTGATGATTTTATTAATGAGACTCAAACAGAGACTAGAAACTGCTTTTGCTAAAAAGTGCCGACTCCTGACTTGGGCCTATAGGTTAACTAGAAGCAGGAGAAAGCCCACACCTCACTTTCGTTTCAGGCCAATTTGTCTCCTGTAGTTTGGATGAAAGCACAGAGACAAGTCATCGTTCTTGATTCCTCTCGGGTAACACTGGACTCTAGAAACAGCAAGACTACCCAGAACTAGTCTGTCACTCATATAAGTGCATGACTCAGTGAAGGGCAGGGCACAGCTGGGTGCTGGAGTAATCTCCTGAGGAGTACACCTTAATTAATAAGTACATTGTGAGACCACCTTGGAGGAAAAGACCTCAGATGATAATTAATGAATTCACACCTGGACAAGGACTGGGTAAGCATGCATGCCACTTGCCTTGTATTTAAACCTAACCCTCATGTCAGTACCCTGACAATAGACGTGGGGGGTCATTGAATGCTTAACTTATTTGTTTTTGTTTGGTTTTAGTTTTCCCTTCTGTTGCCATACTCAATGGGATTCTCCTCTGCTTTTTACATGCCCGTATGCTCTTTAGTTAGTGTGTTAGAGACACGTGACCAAGTTTAGCTTGTTGGGGATCCCAAGTCTAGGCTTGTTGTGCCCTAAAAGCTTTGATTGGAAACCAAACTGATTGCAAACTGTGCCTCTTCTAAGATACTTGGTAATTTAATCTTGGTATTTAAATACAGTTAGTTTGTTCAGAAATTCACTTTTAGCTTCATGTTATCTCAGATTAAAGCTTACACTAGTAATAAATCTTAGAGTTTGTACACTATTTAAAGATATGTTTTTATGTCTATGTTTGTCTGTGTGTGTATATGCATATGTGTTTGGGTGATTGTGGAGGCCAAAAGAGGATTGTAAGCTACCCAATATGCATGCTGGGAACCAAATCACGGTCTTCTTCAAGGGTGATGTTGTCTTTAATAACTGAGCATTGTTTCAGCTCCTGAATTACACATTTTTATTTTAAAAACTGATATCTTTCTTTAAGTGTAACTATCCTGTAAAATTTCAGCATAGAATGCTTGAGTTTATATTCGTGAGTATGGATATAAATTTCATTCTAAGAAATAATCATAAGAAACTAAAAAATGATCCCATTTAGTTGCAAATTCAGTCTATTTAGCAGTTTACAAAAGACAAAAGGTAATTTCAGAAAACAACCCCATTCAGAAGCATTTAGTAATCACTGAAACTAGAGTAGTTCAACTATCATATAAGTTAAATGTGTGAGAAGCAGATCATGTCTAAGTCTAGCTGGAATACAACTTATTGGCTTATTTTGTAAATCATTTCCTCATAGGCTAAGGAATAATGAAAACTTAGCTTACATTCCACGTTTGGTTTGTTGTTGCTTTGTATCTCATCTCACAAAATACTTTCCCAATCATTGTTTTACTCTTCCAGTAAATTATGGTCTTGGGCACAGTAGCATTTGTAGTCTCAGCCCTGGAAATGATGGACGCAGAAGGTATCACTAGAGAAAGAAACAAAATACTAGTGGTTAAAAATCTTCAAGAGGTCCTTGGTCCCATGAAGGCTGGATGCCTCAGTGTGGGGGAATTTGAGGGCAGGGAGGTGGGTGGGGGCACATCATCATAGAAGCAGGAGGAGGGGGAGGAGAAGGAGGAGGAGAAGGAGGAGAAGGAAGAGGGGAAAGAAGAGGAAGAGGAAGAAGAAGAGGAGGAGAAAAAGAAGAAGAAGAAGAAGAAGAAGAAGAAGAAGAAGAAGAAGAAGAAACAACCTTCCTCAAGGGTTGGAGAGATGGCTCAGTGGTTAAGAGCACTGACTGCTCTTCCAGAGATCCTGAGTTCAATTCCCAGCAACCACATGGTGGCTCACAATCATCTATAATGGGATCTAATGCCCTCTTCTGGTGTTTCTGAAGACAGCTACAGTGTACTCATATAAATAAATAAATAAGAAGGAAAAAAAAAAAAGAATACAAATTAACCCCTCTCAAAACAAAACAAAACAAAAAAACCTTCCTCAAGTATAAATTGATAACTTTTCATCTACATATAGATCTATCAAAACTCAAACTACGAAAGCCTAGTAAAGTAACAGTTGTTGAACCGTGTCTTATTTCTGATGTAGTATGTAAAAAAGAAGTACTTCTTATAGGTCTAGTGAAATTTGAGTGACTGGTCTCATTATTTGGAGTATAAAAAAGAGATTAAGGAGATATATTTGCTTTCATGGCTTGGATTTTAAATGTTCTCAATATGTTAAAGGCTTAGCATCCAGCTTGGCACCACTGGGAGATAAAGAGGGCTTGAAGATGCTAAATCTAATAGGAAGTCCTAGGTCATAAGAGGCATGTGACTTAAAAGGCATATGTGGGACTCTGGCCCCTTCTCTCTCTTTCTGTTTGCTAGCAGTTATAAATCGAGCAGGTTCTTCCACCATACACTTTACCATGATGTGCGTCTCTGGCATGGGATCAACCAATCATTGATTGCTAGTACCACAAAGTCAAGCTAATTTGAATCCTTCCTCCTTACAAGTTGAGTGTCTTAGGTGTTTTGTCACAGTCACAGTGACACTGCATCAATGTTTACTTCAGATCATCCCAGTTGATAAGCTGTTAAACACACCTTTCACGGCAATATTCTTTTTCTATTGAATAATTAGAAAATATACATTTAGATAATAATGAAATAAGGATATTACACCTGCTGCTAACTTATTTTGTTCTTCCATTGCAATAAACAAATCCCCTGAGAGTATGCAAATTGCCATGCATCCAGATAGATCACCTTGTAATTGTTTTATGAGAAATTGAGTAGTAACTGGACTCTTCACATTTATAAGCTACACAAACACTTGTAAATATTTTTTATCTGAACAGAGTATGTTATCTGATACTTTTCATTTCTTGTATATGTGTAATGTAAAGGTGAAAACATTAGTCTTTGTTAGATATATTATCATCTCCAGGAACTTTTGTTACAACTTAATATTTTTTAAGAATTTATTAATAGGGCCTGAGTGCTGAGCAGATCCCGGGCGGCAGCTCTGCCGCCAATCTCTAAGAACCCAGAGGAAGCAGGGCTCCCAGGTACTCTAACACTGGCATTATTTTAGGTAAGGAGAAAGCAATGCCCGCCCCAAACAGGAAGTAACTGGGACCCACAAAGACCCAGGAAGTCACTCCTGGCCTGGAGCACTGACCAGATTTTGGGCCCCAGCTCTTACCCCAGTAGTAACATTCACCCCACCAAGTTCTGATAAAAACCAAGATAATAGGAAAGAAAGGCTCCAGTCAGAGACAGGGCAGGTAGCACTAAGGAAATTCAGATGGCAAAAGGCAAGTGCAAGAACATAAGCATCAGCAACCCAGGCTACTTGGCATCATTAGAACCTAGTTCTCCCACACAAGAAAGTCCTGAATTCCCCATAGTACTAGGGAAGCAAGATTCAGATTTAAAATCACTTCTAATGATGATGATAGAGGACTTTAAGAAGGACATAAATAATACTCTAAAAGAATTTGAGAAGAACACAGGTAGACAGGTAGAAGCCCTTAAAGTGGAAACACTAAAATCCCTTACAGAATTACAGGAGAACACAACCAAACAGGTGAAGGAATTGAACAAAACTGTCCAGGACATAAAAATGGAAGTAGAAACAATAAAGAAATCACAAAGGGAGACTAGCCTGGAGATAGAAAACCTAGGAAAGAAATCAGGAGTCATAGACACAAGCATCATCAACAGAATACAAGAGATAGAAGAGAGAATCTCAGGTACAGAAGATACCATAGAAAATATTGACACTCCAGCACTCTCTGCAGGGCTTCACCGGCACCCATTGGCCTATTGACAGTGCCGATGGACTTCTCACACAGCAGCTCCAGAGGCCATCCTCTGAGGGGACCCCAGGTGGGTACCCGGGTACACAGGTCACTTAGGACATGGATGACAATGACACATGACTTCAGCCCATTGGCTCTGGCCTGGAACCACTTGGCGTGTCAGAGGGACGCCAAAGCAGCAAGGCATTTCTGCCTGTCTAGAACATCCGAGGGGTCGTTGACTGATAGCGTTTCTCCAGCTAATACTTTCTCCATTTCTTCTCTGACAACAGGGGAGGTCAGATAAATGGTCAAGGACAAGGGGGGCTCTTTTGTGTTTTTTATCACAATCGCAGCATCATCCACAGACTGGAGTATTTCATACTTGTCTTCTGTTACAGTAGTGAGCTGGATGGCCAGGTTGTCAGCCACCTTGTCCAGAAGGGCAGTTGTGGGCTTCTCCTTACAGAGCAGAACCAGCTCCAGATCCAAGTCCCCCTTGAGCAGAAGACCCTTGGCTACCAGGTCGACCCGCATCACGCCACTCAGGGTCCTAGTCATGTGCTCTGCCTTCTGTTTCCCAGCCCCTTTTTTGCTCTCATCATTTGGGGGCGTGTCCATATTTTCTGCCTCAGAGAGCTTGCTGTTGCCTTTCTTCTGCTCTTCAATTCAATCAGAGACAGCCTTGAGGGCCCGCTCAGTGTGAGACACCATGTTCGGTACAGCCTCCAGCTCCTCTTGTGTTGATTACACTGAAGAATGCTTTGCCATCACATGGCGATCATCATTCACAAAGATTCTCATGGGATGCATTTTCCCCTCCTTTTTTCTTGTAGTGTCTGGAAATCAGCCTTGGCTTATCTTTTCAAATTGTGACAGTTCCTTGGTGTTACCAATACTTCAACTATCTTGTCCGCGTTCAGGTCCTTAGACCTCAGGTGCCACCGTACTCCTGCCACCAGCCTTCTGGAGTCTTCACAAACCCCCCTCAAAAAAAAAAAAGCCACGCAGTTTTCGCTGGGGCTGCTTCGGTCCCAACTGCAATGGGGAGAAGAGGAGGAGGAGCTGGGAAGGGGGGGAGGAGTCGGGAACTGCAAAAGGGCGAGCAGGTGGGCGGGCGCACGGGCGCGAAGTTATAATTTCTTAAATGGTACAAAATTTACTTTGATTTCAAATTTAAGGTTTTCATTGATATGAGATTCTTATTGATATAAAGTGAGATTAATATTGTTACTCTCATAGGCATTGTGCCTATATAATACATTTAGAAATACAAGGCTTAGACCCAGTATTTCTTTAACTTTTTAAACTGATTTGAGATGGTTAGCCTGTGAGTTAAGGACCTACAGCAAATTCATGGCTCTGAGTTTATTGTTAGGGTGTTTTCTATATTTTATTTAGCTGAGATGAGTTAACAAACAATAGTCCAGATTGCCTTACATGGATAGTTGGTTTTTAAAATGTCAGAAGTCCACAGAATTGACATTACAAACATTTTTATATAAATGTCCATTTTGATTAGAGACCTGTCTGCTCCTGACAGCTTCCTGTCTTGGATTCTAAGAAGAAATTGAGCATCTTTGGAGTTACTCTAGTTGTGGTGAGACAGCCACTAGGTAAGAATCGCCTCTTTCATCTACAGACAAATCACTGTCCAGAAAAGGACACACTTGCAGAATAGTCGACTGATTATATCTGCCAAGACAGAGTAATCAGCCCTTAATAATTCTGCATCACTTGGTCTGTCAGATGATCCTGGGCCAGAAGGCTGAAGATTGAATGCTCCAATGTTTGTAGTATAGGGACTGTCCAGGTGCTCAGTGGTCTCTATAATTTGGCTAAGTTTTAGAAGCTATGCTTTGTGCTTCCTATAATTTCAGTTAACTCAGTCATTCTGGATTTCTGACGGGGTTGAAGACTTATAGTCTCATAGCCAATTCTGGCTACTTACTTTTAGAGAAAAGGTTTGAGAGGATGTTTTTCAGCTGACATTCATTCTAAAGCCAAGAAAAAAAAATCCAGGTTCAGAATTAAATCTTTTAGTTAGGAGGGACAACAGAGGTTCTGTTTAGTGAACAAAATGATGGGCTGGGTATTAGGTCTATCTTGTACCTTATTGACACAAATTTGTATAGTTATGCTCTAATTGTATTCTAAGAGAAAAGTTTTATTTTAACAGGAATGGTGATATGTAGGAGGAGCTAAGGTGAGAGGACTAAGGAGAGGAAGATAAGGAGTAAGGAGAGGAGAAGAAGGAGAGGAGGAGCTAGGTGACAAGAGGTGGGGGGGACATGGAGGTGGATGTTTATTTGTCCCCGACAGTCAAAGATAGTTGATATATCTAGGTTGAGTATTGGGTTACCCTTCTGACTGATATTGAGCATTACCAAACTTATAAAGCCTTTGATTAACATTAAAAAAATAGTATAAAAGCAAAAAATAGAAGTGGGGGTGGGATAGGGGTTTTCTAGGGAGGAAAAGTGGGGAAAGTGGATGGCATCTGAAATGTAAATAAAATATCAAATAATGATTTTCTCATAAAAAAGAATTTATTAATATCTAACTATACAGAATATACTTTGGGTAGCTATTGTTTTATTAGCAATTATCTAAAATTACCTATTACACAGTAGGTAATTTATAGAGAATTATAAAACTAAAGATATGCTTTCTGCTATACAGTCTTCTATAGGACTAAACAGCATAAACATTAAAGCAGATTGTATTTCATTTCAGAGCTCACTGTAGGTGATTCATATCACTTACACTACAAATTCATTGGCCTTTTGCTAGTATAAGGTTTGTTTTAATAGTAATCAGTTTCTGAAATTTTCTGGAGTAAGGAAAGTAGACCTTCAGGGCTTGAAAACCACTTAAAATTATTTTCGGTACTATCAAGCCTATAAATTATATTCTTCTTCATGCTTCTCACTTGAGTTCGGCTTGAGCATTCAGAATAGCATCATTAAGAATTCTGAATCCTGTAAAAGTTATCAAAATCAAAATATAATAACTGTTTCCACTTTATCAAAAGATAAGTAAATAAAGTTGGGGTGAGGAGAAAGGGTGCTAAGGCAGAGAGGAGGAGAGGGAGGAGGAGAGGTAGGAGGAGAGGGAGGAGGAGGAAGTGAAGGAAAGAGGGAGGGAAGAAGGGAGGGATTGTATAGGAAAGAACCTCTGGAGGAAGGGCAGCCCAGCCACTGGACTGGAAAATTCAGGGTCGGGGACCAGGTGTGCTAGGTAGGGACTGAGGGATCCTGGGAGAGCCAGGAGGCCAGGTCTGCTTTGATATGTAAAATATAAACCTGGTTCCAGCATCCTTAACCAGTTACCTACTCTCTGCATCTCTGTCCTCTCTCTCTCTCTCTCTCTCTCTCTCTCTCTCTCTCTCTCTCTCTCTCCCTGCTCCTTTGCCCTCTTCCCCTACCCCCAATCTCTCTGCCTTCTCTCTCTATGCTCCCTCTCTGTCTCTCTGCATGATGACTTCACTGGCCTCATTCTCTGAGATTGGGAAACTCACCAGGGAGCTGTTCCCAAATAAACCTGCTTTTATACTTTGAATTCGGTTCTTTATGTCAGTGGAGAAACTTTTCAGCATCTACTTCCATTTGTTCTCCTCTCACTGCAGGTACACTGCTCACTCCATCAAACACACTCATTACACCCATGAGGTCAGACAATGTGACCCATGTAAACTAAACTAGATCCTTGTGTCTCATTATGCACAAATACCAACTTCAAATGAACCATAGATCTCAATAAAAGGCCTAAAATTCTGGCACTGTAAGGGAAATAAATAAGAAAATGCTTTACAATATTGACACAGACAAAGACTTTCTGAAAAGAACTCCAATTCCCTGGGAAATAAGACAACTGTTGACCAATGGGACCTCACAGTATTATAAAAACTTGAAGAGACAGGAATGAAGGCTACTCCTCAACTGAAGTTTTCTCTTCCTAGTTGCCTCTGGTTTGTGTCAAGCTGACAACTAATAAGGACAAAGAATGCATATGTGTGTGTATATGTATGTGTGTGTGTGTATGTACATATGTGTGAAAATTTTCATATCTCTATACATGTATATATGTATATAAATATCTTAATATATACAGACATGAAATGTTTAATGAAATCCATTTTTTTGTATACTAACCAACAATTAATTTTTAAAATGAAGAACTTTATGATGATTTTGCCACAAAGTAGTTCATGATATTATACTTTATGATGGAAGAAAACCAAGAGTACTCTACATTAACAAGGAAATAAACAATCATATGTTGAAATTGTTAGTATTTCTCCTAGGCTCCGCCCAATAGTTACCTAGCAACAGTCAGGTGCAAGTCTGGCTTGCTATAAAAGGACTGTTTGGCTAATTTCTCTCTCTCTCTCTCTCTCTCTCTCTCTCTCTCTCTCTCTCTCTCTCTTTCTCTCTCTCTCTCATCTCTTTCTGGTCCCTCTCTCTCCACCAACTCCTCTTTCCTTCCCCAACATGTTCCTGGCTGGCCTTTTTCTCTTTCTTTCTGTCCTTCTCAGTTCTTTTTCATTCCCATGACCCCTTCCCATGCCACAAACTAGATTTTATACTAGACCTGATGTGTGGTCAGTACCTTGGCAAGAGAGTGCGTGGCTCTGTATGGGCCCTGCTAAAGTACACATTACGAAACACATCAGAGGTAAATACTTAAAAGAATAGCATAGAGTAAGTTAATAGAAACACTTAATATTGTAAGCTTTAAAAGGGAGGCTATAAGATCTCAGGTAAAATATGCTAACACTTTTCTGGTTGGTGAAGTTAGAGATGTTGACCCAATTCTGAGCAATCTCTATGTACTTGAAAACAACCCTTCCTGACACACAGCATACAGGGCATAATCTTTTCATAAGCTATGCTTTTTACAACAGAAGACTCATCATATCTGAGCTCAATCCTTGTTTCTTCACATCTGCTCTTGAAAGGTGACAAGTTATTTTAAGGTGGATTTCATGTCTCTCTTAGTCTCTCTGGCTTTTGGGAGCCAAGTCTAAAAAAAAAATTCTAAGATCACAGCCATCTATAGATGAGACTATAAAGATTTCCAGTTGTAGAACTGCCACAGGGGGCAGAATAATAGAAAAAATGATTGCTTATAATCTGCAGAAACTTTAGGTGTTCTTTGTTCAAATGTAGACTTTGTGATACCATTAATGCAAATTAGTTGTTTGTAATAAAAGACATGTAGAGAAAGGCTTAAGACCCCCTAGAAGGGGACCCCAAAGGACCCCACTGGAGTCTCAGGACTCATGAGAGACCAGCTTGCTGCAAACACATGAGGTAGTTTAATGACAGAGCACTCCAGACTGCCCAACATGTGTCTCGTGCAAGAGACAGAGGGGACAACTCCCAGACTCCAAGGTTTAGGGCTTATATAGACACAGGATGGGGAAAGGGAGGAAAGTTTTGAGTTGTTACACATGATTGGTTGTTTTACAATTTTTGAACATCAGCAGGCTGTACCAGTCAGTGGGGGCAGAGTGCAGTTCCTGCAAGCGGATGCTTATCTAGGTTAGCAGAGCTTTGCATACCTTTCTTATCAGCCAGTTCCTGGGATGGCTTAACAGGCCTCGTCCTTTGTCCTGTAACTCTGCATTCCTTGGTAACTGATTAACTGGGTCTCTGGCTAGCAAGCCCTGAAGGCGGCACTTTCAGCTACTTGGGTTTGGGAGAAGGAATCTACAGGGCCCTACTATTTTATTAGTTTTTTTTGTGGGACCCATAAAATTTTCTTTCAGTAGCACCTCTAATTCCTTACCTATATCATCCAGATGGACTTGTAGTGGTTGTGAGTTCGCCACGCCTAGGACATTGACAGCTTGGACCCACACCAAATGCTTCCTGCTGTCTTGCAATGAGTTAGTGGAGATATTAACAGAGCTCGAGGCAAGATATCGGTGTTCTTCTTCTGTCTCCAAACTAAACAAAAACAAAACAAACAAAACCCCCACAGGTTATATTTATTTAATTTCCTTGTTCCAGAAATGTTGAATGCTATCTTTTCCACCTAATTTTAGAACTTGACCTGTTACTAAAAAATGAACCAAACTTCATTTGGTCTGAATTTTTAAAATCAAATTCAAGTGAGGCAAGTGCTGGCCTCATACTCACAGAGATCTGCTCGCTTCTGCCTCCTAAGTGCTGAGATTAAAAGAGTGTCACACTATGCCTGTCTTTTTCCTTTGAGACAGGGTTTCCTGTAGCTCCAACTGTCTTTTAAACTCTCTCCACTACTGAGGATGACCCTGAACTTCTGATTCTCCTGAGTGTTGTATTACAAGAATGTGCTCCCACACCCAGATTATCCAAAGTTGGGGGTTGAACCTGGGGCTTTGTGCATGCCAGACAGCCTTCTATTAACTGAGTCACATTTCAGCCTCGAAATTTTTATTTCTGAGAAATAGAAATGCTTCATAGATATGCACATTTCCCTTCATAGGGAATTGGTATGGGGGGAGTCACCTGCACCTTTGTTTTACTGTGCCAATTATGGTGTTTGAACTTCTGAGCTGAGGTAACCACTGGCCAGATTTTTTTTTTTTTAATTTAACATCACCAACTGCTTTTCTTCCAGGAGACTGCATCCATGAGATCATAAGGAAGAATTACAGTTACAATTATTTCATACTTGGGGTTACATTCTAGGTGCCTTATTACTACATGCCTGTTTAGCAACTCCTGAGTTTCTAGAGATTCATAATACCTCAGCAAGAATCAGAACTTGATTCATATGACATGCCCTCAGAGACACAAATATGAGAGTCAGAATGTGATGTAAGTGACAAGCAGGAACATAGATATGAAGAACTAGCTTTAGGCTCTAACCGAAATAAAAAATACTTTCATAAATTAAAATACCACAGAAACGTTGTTCTGCTTTAGGAAGTCTCTGTCACATTGATAGTCACTGGGGACATGCTATAGGTGTAGGGACCAAATAATGTATCTCTAGCAAATTAGGCTTTAAGTTCCAATGCTTTCCCACACTGCCTCTTGCCTTTCACTATCAGCAAGAGCAGCATGAGCACCATGTGGGTGGGGTAGGGTAGGAAGCATCTATCACATTGGCTAACTGTACAAAGCATGGGCTTTAGAGACAGGCATAGGTTCAGCTTCCAGCTAGGACCCTTTATAAGTTATGAGACCGAGACAATATACTTAGCCTTGATACCCTTCAGTTTTTTCATCTGTGAAACAGGAAAGATGGCATCTCTGTGATCACAAATGAAGGTAGACACATGAGAAGAAAAAGCCAGGAGTAGATGGCTTGGTACCTAACAGAGGATTCATTAAGTTATAGCAAGTGAATAGGCATTTATAATATCACTTTTATGGATATAAATCAAATAAAAATATTAAGACAGGGTTTTTCTATATCTCAGGCTGGCTTTGAACTCTTAATCCTCTTGCTTTGACTTCTTAAGTGATGGGGATTAAGAATGTGTATACATAATTTGTATCTGAAGTCAAATTAAGTTTGGGTTTATATATTTATATAGTGGCTTATCTTCTTTCTGAAATGAGAGGGGTCATAAGTATATCAATAGAGAACTTATTGGAAAACAGGCTAGCCTGTGATAAGTAAGAATTTAAGCATGAAAGCAAGATAGCTGCAGCTATGTTTAGTGGTAAGCGTAAGTGTTAAGTGGGACATTTTGACTATTTTCCAGTTAGAGAAAACCACATACACATTCTTAACTGGTTTGTGGCTAATTTTCTTACCACACATACTGAGACCTCAAGTCTTATAAGAAGAAATGCATGGGTTACTAAGGATGTGACCCAAACAGCATGAGGAGAGCTGCCGGTTACAAGATAAGGCTCAACAGTTAAAAATGCTTGTCTCTAAGCTTGACAACCTTTTGGAAACAAGTTGGATGCAGAGCCTGGTATTTGATTTATGTTTACTTTGGACATCTAAGAAGAACTGTTGGATACTAAATGATTCTGAGCTTGTCAGACTTGTTGATATCTTTTTCTTTCTTTAATTCCTAGGGTTTACCATGGGCCTGGAAGTCCTTAAACGGGAAATAAATATTTGCTAAATTGACTTGGCTGGTATAGAATGGAGGCCTACCATTCATTCATTACTCTTTCTAATACTTGCTGAGATTGTTAAATAGTTTTTCATTTGTTATTTGTTTAATGTATGTGTATACTCTTGGTTACAAATACTAGATATGGTGGTCAGAGGACAACATTTGATTTCAGTTCTCTCCTTCCACCGTGTGGTTCTCTGGAATCAAACTTGGGTTGTCAGGATTGGAGACAAGTATTTACAACTGCTGAGCCATCTTGAGGGCCCATTAATTCATTTCTTTTCAACAACTATTAACAAGTAGAAGTCACTGTGAGACACTACTGAATTTCACAGATAAAATGCCTATTTATAAGGGACTGCAGAAGTCAGTGGGGACAGCAGTAAGTAGATACTTAGTAACAGAGGTCAATCTCTTTTCCAACAACACCGGTGATACACAGCAAAACAACACAAAACTCTGTCTAGTTGGGTATTACTAAGGAGCCAGGGAGGAAAAGAGTTCTTGAATCAACAAACTTAGTTTTGTTTAACAAGGCCCAACCACTGAAAGATTGCCACTCTTCTGTTGAACAAGCAGATGGGCCACACAAGAGTGACAGGTTTTTACAGTCTATGTGGTCTTACTGGAGTATAGAGAGAAGCACAAGAGTTGGAAGTGAAACTTTGCATATACTGTTCTTTTGCTGTTAGGCTAAATGGAAATACCCTAAGAGGCCAAGTCTGTACAGGCCTTTTGCCTGCTGCATGCTTCCCACTTTGCCCACAGCATTTGGTATAACTCAACTTTTTCTTGCAGGGAAAAGTCCCTTAGGCAGTTTGTTAGAGAGGTAGGCTTTTTAAACTTTTTACAGCTCACTACTGTGTTTCTTGTGAGTTTGAAGACGATTAGGTATTTGTTTCTTTGTGCTTATTGGAATGTGCACTTTGAATTTGCTAGAAGGAAACATTCATTTTGTATAATTTTCCAATGCTGATGTCTTCTTCAAAGAATTTAGTTTTATTACGTAGTATTTATTTTGTGTGCATGGATGTGGGTATGTGAGTGCAGGTTCCCATATCTCTATGGGATTTACAGATAGTTAAAAGCCATCTGACATGGCTTCTGAGAATCAACTTTGAGTATTCTGGAATAATTTAAGTGTTCTTAACTGCTGAGCCACCTTTCCAGCTTCATTGTGTCATCTTTAAAATATGATGCAATTACAATCAATGGATCTGGACTCCATTAATTCAAAATATAGGTTGAGTTTGCCAGAGTTTATCTAAAGTTTAACTTTTTATCCAATGTGCTCATGACCAGAAGTATTAGATTTTAGATTTTTCCCCCAAATTTTAGAATATCTATGTTCAATAGCTATAACGTTAATCTTTTCTATTAGAACACATCTAATATAATTTTCTAGATTTGTACAAAATAACCAGAAAATAAATTGTATATACTACTCTGTACATGATTATTGCTTTATTAATCATTTTACTCCTATGTAAATCAGGCTTGGTATAAGATAAATCACACCAACTTATGCAGACAGTTTCGAGTGCAACACATTATCTAATCCCTTTTGATATAAATAGTCTGATTGGTGCCCTTCCAAATTAACATGCTGAGATCTCGCAGGTTTCTTGAGTAATTGATCATTTTCATGCATAAGATTTAGCCTTCAGTGCAAGAGTCTTAAGTTGCTGAGCTCTTAGATGGTGGTGAAGTAATAAGGATTTCACACTCAAGGATGATGCCAATGCCTTTTGAAGGAATGAAATTGTTTTTTCACCATTCATGGGAGGCCTCACAGAAGATATTGCTTATGGGAAATGACCTTTGGCAGACTCTACTGGCATATTGATCTCAAACTTCTCAATCTCTAGTCTATATGCAATAAATTTCTATTTCTTACCAATCAACCAGTCACTGGTATTTTGTTATAGTAATGTAAGTGGGCTAAGATATTTCTTATTTCATCATAGCTTTAATAATTTTCTTCATTTCACAAGAGGTTGAGAGCCATCCAGCAAGGCTAACAATTTCTCTGAGGTCACATAGAGGTGACAGGCAAACAGTGTTGGGTGGCAGCAGTAAGGTTGCTCTGTAGTGCCTTCTGCCAGGTTTCTGTCTGGACAGAGTAAATAGACACATGATTCTGCCCAGAGGCATGGATGAGTAGTCCAAGGGAGAGCATCTTTTTTCTTTTACCACTTATTTAATCTGAAATTTGAATTCCCATTCAGCGAGAGTTGTAGCACCTAAATTAGAATTAAAGCTCAAAGGTCATGATTAACAACTGATAATTCCCTTGAACTTCCTGCCTTAGAACCTGACATCATCGTGCGAGTTGAAAGCCAGAATCAGTCAATAAATTAGAACAAGCATGCATTAGTGGGTCCACTTTAAAAATAAAGAATGGAAATTTTGAGGGACTAAGTACACTATGCCAATCCTCAAAGGAGAATAAGAGCTTAAATTTAGGTCACAGTTTAAAGTGGGCTGTGCCTTCTTCAGGCTCTTGCTATCAGTTACCACCAAGAGAAAAGGATGGGGAAGTCATAGAGTTTGTTGTCCCATGAAGCAGAAAATGGAAATGGCACAGGAGTGATTTTAAGTTCCTGAACCAAGACTTGAAGCAGGTCTTGGGCACGGCTGGATCCACTCTGGAATAGAATGCATTTTTGATAGTGCCATAGAACCTACCTCTTCACGTGCACAATATACTTGGTATCTATGTAGGTGGGTTTCCCAGTGTTCCAGGTGCAAGTCATGTTGCCTGAGTATTCATGAATGACACATGTCATATTGCTGGGGGCATCTGGGGGATCTGTAACAAAATGAATCACTAAGAGCTGCTTTTGATAAAGTAGCTAGCTATTAAACTGTCAGTTTCATAGGGAAACTAGGTCTCTTGGCACTGAGAACCTATGGGCTCCTCATTCTACTATTGCTACCTTACAATGTAGTCAACTTTGACACCAAACATTGCTCCTCCCCACAGTATATTTTCCTATAGTTTCTTCTCCTGCGGGGATGTTAACAAGCTCAGATTCCACTCATCCAAATCAGCAAGCCTCCCTCTACGTCTCCAATTCTATCTCCCCTCAGCTACCATTCCACCTTTCTTTTTAAGCAAGATGTTAAAAAAAATTATTATTGTGTGAACACAAAATTGTGTGTGTGTATGATGTGTATGTGTGTGTGTGTGTTCTGTGTTTGTATACTTATGTGTGTGAAAATTCTGGTGCATGTGTAGGCCAGAAGCCTATTCAGTGTCTTCCTTCATTACTTTTCATATTATTTTTTAAATATTTGTTTTATTTTTAACTGTGTATTTTTGTGTAGGAGTGTCTGATGAGTACAGGTGTTTGTGGAGGCTAGAAGAGGATGTTAAATCCTCTAGAGCTGGAATTCCAGGCTACTGTGAATTGTCCTATGTGGGTTGTAGGAACTGAACTTGGGACTTATACAAGGTAGTATGTGCTCTTAACCACTGAGTCATCTCTAAAACTCCTCACACTTTTTTTATTGTTGCTATTGTTATTGTTAGTATTTGTTTGATTGTTTTGAGGCAAAGTTTTTCACTGAATCAGAAGCTCACTGATTGGCTGGTCTGGTAGACCAGCAAGCCCTGAGGATTCTTCTGTCTCTGCCTCTCCAGTGCTGGGATTAAAGGCAGGCATCACCCTGCCTGGCTTTTATGTGAGTTCTGGAGATCCAAATGCAGGTCCTCATGCTTTCATAGTGAGCACTTTACCAACTGAGCCATCTCTGACTTACTCAGAATTTAGTTTTCACAGTTCTACCAACTCTACAATTGTTAAAGTGACAGTGACTTTCCATCTGGAAAGCTTCATACTGTCCTGTCAAATTACATCATTATTACTGAGCTTGGCCTGTGCAGAAGTGGAGTTTCTTCTTACTTTCCCCTTCAAGGCTAGGCTCTGTGAAAGATTCTTTAGCTTTTTCCTATTGCCCTGGAAGACTATTTCCACATATGAAGAATACATTCTACTTTTCCCTTTAAAAGTTAGCTATTAACACGCAGAAAGAACTACTATTTAGCAGTTAAGAGGAAGGAAACTTCTAACTATGTTATAATATGGATAAAATGTGAGGACGCTGTACAGAATAAGCTGGACACAAAAGACTGCATGATTGCCTTTATAAGAGATGTCAAAAATAGTCAAATTCATAAAACAAAATGTGGAATGATGGTAGTGGCCCCCTATGTGAATAGGCAGTGTGTGCAAGTCAACAGATGAGATAATTTCCTTTGACAAGAAGAGTTCTAGTAAGAAAGTGCTGGGAAGATATAAGTTAACTTGGCAAACACCACTGAAACAAGCCCCTAAACATGACAAAATAAGTGGGTTATACTATGCACACTTTACCGTCACCACATCAAAAGCTGTTTTTTTTTTTAAGGGTTGGTATTCAGAGAACTATTTCAAGGCACGCTCTCTCTCTCCCACATCCTTGCCCATACTCCCACTCACGCACCCCTGTTCAGTTTTTCCTCTCTATGGCCTCATTTCTTTTTGTCTGCTAGCATTTTTCTTTTTCCTAATAAGAAGCAACACTTCCTCAGTCTCCTCAGCTCCCCTCTCTATCCCAGCCCAGCCCAAGGATGTCAGTAACTAGGTCCTGTGCACAAGCAATGTGCAAGAAATATATTATTAAATAATGAGCATACGATAAAGTGATTTTAAAAGTATGTTACAAAGTGATACAGTATAACATTTTCATTAGAGAAAAAGAGAAAGATAAATACAGAAACTTCAAAGACACCTTCCCAGTTATTAAGATAGGATTATGTCATGAGCAAAGTGAAGGACTCTTGGGCTTGAAAGGCATTTCTATTTTTGCTCAATGAAAGTTTTTAACTTTTGTGTGTTGAATGTAATCAACTTATTAAAATCTTGACTATAGAGATTCCTGAGTGGTTAAGAGTATTCACTGGACGACTATGTAGCCTGGAGCTTAGATCCCAGCACTCACGTATGAGCAAGGAATGTATGGTATGCATAGCTTTAAACCCATCTCTGGGAGAAGCAGAAACAGGAGAACAACTGACTTGACTTTCAACCTAGCCAAGAAAATGTGAGTCCTGGGTTCAGAGAGAGCCTCTGTCTCTAAGGAAAAAAGAAGAGTGACAGAAGAAGACACCTGGTGTCCTCTTTTAGCCTTCACACACACGTACACATGCAAGCATGCATGCACGCTCACATACATTCATGCACTCTCACACATGTATCACTCAATCTTCTCTTTAAAAGCTACTTTCAAGCAGCAATGGCTACATGGAAGTACTTTGTAGCTGGGCAGTGGTGGCACATGCTACTGTGCAGCACTTGGGAGGCAGAGGCAGGCAGATTTCTGAGTTCGAGGCCAGCCTGGTCTCCAGAGTGAATTCCAGGACAGCCAGGCTTACACAGAGAAACCCTATCTCGAAAAACTTAAAAAAAAAAAAGTACTTTGTAAGAGTTCGGTGAGGGGTAGCATTAAGTTCCAATGAGTAAGTTTCATTTCCATAAGGTGAAGGAAATATTTTAAGTTTCATTTGAACTTGAAGAAGGTAAGAATGGCAATAGTACTTTACATCATTCTATTCTAGGCTGTGAGAACTTGTGGATTCTAATAGTGGGATTATGTCATGGGTAGGATGATGGGCTCTTGGGCTCCATAGGTGTTTCATTCTTGCTACTTTCCCCTGTGGTTTTAGGCAGAGAACACTGTTAATTTGAAAATCACAGAAGACAAATGTCAGCTTTCTGAACTCTGTTTCACACTGTTCTCCATGAAGCAAATGGAGTGGAAATGCACGGTTGGCGTGAACTCTGCAAAAGACAAAAGCGACAACTTTGTACGTGTGTAAGTGAGCAATGTATGTTAGTGGGGAGCAGAGTAAAGAACTAGAGAGTAAAGTCACAGGAGGAACACCCGATTGTTAGATCTAGGTTATAAATATCCAAGAATAAAACTGGCTGTCCACTTCTTGGGAATACCATGAATACACAGAGAGAATTAAGGTTTGGTTCTCTCACACCTATTCCATCTCTCTATGCTTATTAGAATATTCCCTGATCATTTACCAGGACACTTATTAACTCAGCCTGACCAACGATTCTTTGCCCCTGAGATCTTTTGGAGGGGCTGGGTCTGGGGTTTTCTTTACTTTGTATTTCTACTGTTTAGCATATTTTTTGGTACGTATGTAAAACAACCACTGTAGTTTATCCCACGAACTGAATGGTAATTAACAAGATGACAATGACAAGAATTAAGCTGGAGACAGGTGTGATGTTTCAGGTGGAGAAACACTAAGGATCTGCAGGAGGGTTCAGGCCAGGCTATCCACACAAAGAGCAACTCTGAAGATGAATATTTAAGGATTTAAGTGGATAAGAATTCTTTCATCACCAAGAGTGAAGGTCAAAGACTGAAAAAATTTAAGGTAAAAAATGCTTAGAAATTTAAGTAAATGGTTAAATGGAAGTATTACCCACATGGTTTATTTAATTTGACACTTTTCAATGACCTCTATTTCCCATAATATGTTCTCATTTAAGCAGAGATAAGAATCTAAGAAGCATTTAAGACTGTGGACTATAGTGGAAAAGGTATTTCAGAAATTGCTCATATAGAGAGATGTTGAAATACCTGGATCTTTTCAGGGAAAGCACTGACTCACTCACTCTCCACCTTTCACGATGCGTCAACATGCCTGCAATCACTCTGTTCAAAACAGTACTGACTACTTGGCATCGTAAAGCTTACAGAACAAATATCCGGTATCAAAGTAGCCCAGTGAAAGCAACGTGCTTTCTAGAACACCACAAAACCCTCATGGCCCCTTTCTTGACCTAGTTAATAGGAGTAAGTTTGCCAAGAACTCAGCCCCAAAGCACATTGAGCTTGAACCCAGAGGTTTGAGTTAATTCTTGCCTGGCAGTTGGGTTTGCCTACTCATAACCCGAGGTTTCTTGGAGGAATTACATCTCTCAAATTAATGAATGGAAAAAGTGATGGTGGAGGATGAACATTTCTTTTAGGCTGCCCTGGAAGGCAGCCTAGACATGAAATACAGCATGACTCTGGGCAGAAACCGCTCAACCAACAACAGCAGGAGGGTGGCAGCAAGCTCTCAGTCACTCACTCCAACAGGGGAAGGAACATTAAGAAAAAAATTTGTAAAATCTCATTTGGTGTTGTTTTTGATGAAGGAGCTTCACTAGGAAGACAAGTTAGAAATTTAAATTAAAAAGAAGGGACAGGTGCTCAGTGACAAACTGAAATTCAAGGCCATGTTTGCTGAAAATAGGGGCCTCAAAAACATCCCATCTTAATGGTTCAGCAGCATGGTGGTGGCTGTTTTGATTTCTTGTTCTGTCTTATAAAATCATCTGCTTGGTCTCCATCACAGCATCTGTCTGTTTAAAGGATGAGGTGCTCTTTAATTCAGGAACTGTAAGTAGGATACTATAAATAGGAAACTGAAAACCAAAGTTGCTGGATTGTTTTTCCTTTTAAAAGAAGTGATACTTATTTTGGATCACTTACCCCGCTGTCATTTAAGCTCACAACTCACCTTTCTCTGAAGCTGTGAAAATTTTTTATTATTCCTCTGAAGAAATTGCATAGCTTGTCCACTCATACATCAGTCCCCAAAGGGGAAACAGCAAAACACTGACATACTGAGGGGTAATATGGACAAGTTGGCAAGACTTCATACATCAGATGAGGTGTCTGCTTACATTTTGATTTTCACAATGTAGGCACCTTTTACTGTTTAGTTCAGTAATTTAAAGTGAATGTAGCAAAGTCATTATTAAAGTCTTACTCTTTCCTCCAACTCTTCTCCACCTCATCCTGTAGCTGTTGATTTGAAAGACATGCATGCTTTGTCAGCTGCCCAGAGTTAAGTAGGACAGTGGTCTTTTTACAGAATAAGAAAGTCTCCTAGTTTTCATGTGGCCAGTCTCAAAGCCAAATGACAGTGGGGTCCAGTCTGGCTCTTCTTATCTATGATCGGGAACTGAGGAAGAAACAAGAGCTTCATATAATATTATCAAAAGTATGGGGAAAGGGAACTCTTCTGATCTTTAAGTCCCAGTGGCAAAGATGTACTGGAGAATGACTCTCTGCTTTAAAACAGTGAAGAGTGGACAAGGAGATGGCTCAGTAAAGTGTTTGCTGTGAAATCATGGGGTCCTTACTAATATCCACATAACATGCCTGGAATTGTGCCATAAGCTTGTAGTCCCAGCACTGAGCAGGTGGAGACAAGAGGATTCCCAAGGCTCCCTGGCCAGCCAGACTAATTGATGAATTTCAGGTCACAGTACTCGGCCAGGTCTCAACAAACAAGGTGGAAGACTCCTTGAGAATAATGTCCAAATTTTATCTCTGGCCTCTGCACCCATATGCGCGCACGCACACACACACACACACACACACACACACACACACACACCACACACCACACATACACACACACACACACACACACACACACACACACACACACACACACCTACAAACACAATCACAGACACATAAACACATAAAAAAACAAAAGGTTCATAAATATTTTGTCATAGTCAGTACAGGAACTTATACACCTTCAGAATATTGTAAATACCAACTGATTTAGTATGTGTTGAGATTGATTTGATTAAATTTTTCTTAATAGTGATAGTAATGGTAATTCATAACATGGGCTATGGGATAAGAAACAGGGGATTGTTGAGAATCTCCCTATCTATCTATACTTGTTTACTTATTGAAATAGAATCTCTCTATGTAACTCTGGTCTAGCTGGTCTAGAATTTCTGATATAAAACAGGCTGACCTTGAACTCCCGTGAACTGAGATAAAAGGTGGGAACCACCAAACCTATCTGTTGTTTTATCAAAAAATGCATTTATAAGAATTCAACACTAACATACCTTAAAGTTTTTAGTATACATTCAAATAAATTATTGAAATAAGGTGCTTATAGGTGCTTTTATTCCACAAAATGGAGGTTGAGGTCAGCTAAGCAAATTGACCAAGATTACTCACTGGGACCATAGTGAGAACACAAAGGTAGTTTTGAAATGCAACCTGAATCTTGGCTTCAAAATCTCTTAATAGGATCAGCCAGCCTAAAAATTAATGACATTAATTTGGCAAATAAATTCACCAACAGAAGCCAAATAAAAACCAGATGAAAGAGCATCATTTGAACTTTTTGTTGTTGTAGAAGCTTATATTGACCAGGAAGTCACCATCCTCTTTCCTCCTCATTCAGAGTGCTGGGTTATAGGTGTATACTGTCATTCTTAGCTAAGACAGCATCTCAGCTAAGGAGCTGCTGCCTTTCACATAGACTGTTCATTCACATAGACTAATGGGGAAAATTGTTCTCTGGGGGATATTTACAATATTTAAAAATTTTGGTGTTCACACCAAATCTTCATACTTCTGTCTTCTTTTGAAAACTCAGCAGATCAAGGCACACTGGGACTAAGAGGTGGTGGCTATCCCAGTGAGACGTGATCTTTCTTCTCTGTACAAACCTCACCAGTCCCTATAACCCATAGTTCACCAACATGACTCTGTAGACTTTTGAGTTGAGCCCCAGTTTTAAATTGATCTGATACATAAACTATGTTGATTTGTCTCCATTTTTGTGAGAAAGCCTAGAAACTATCAGTTAACTATTAGGATACTCTGTAGTACTTACATCCAGAGGAAATGTCTTTCCCACAAATAAGTGTCTCTTGAAAATGTCCAGGACATTCAGCAGTGCAATGCATGGAGGCATGAGGTTCCGAAAAGCCTTCATACCAAACTCGAGCTGTTGTTCTATTAATCCTTGTGATATGAAATTTTTCTTTGAAGCCATTTTTATAAAAGTAAAGATTCCTTGGTCGGCAGTTCTTAAGGGCTTCTTGACAATATATAGAAACATTCATACCCATCTGAAAAATTTCACCAGGCTCAACCCACATGTTGCCAGAGCAGTTTATATTTGTGATTCCTGAAAACAAACACATAAAATAATCAATTATATGCAAAATATTGTAAGAGATGTAGAAGAAGCATATGCTCCTGCATTTAAAACTCATTCTTTCAATAACTAAATGATAATTGAAAAATTGTTGTATGTTTTTATCATGTTTCCACTGATGGCCAGTGGCAGGATGCAGCCTTTAAGCTTTTCTCATTGTCAGAGAGCAAACATAATTTTCTCTTCTATTTTAAGGTGAAAAATGGAGGCATTATGAAGCTATAGCACTTTTTCAAAGATGAGACTCAAAGTAGTACTGGGCATTGCAGAATCCAATTCCATTCTCTTGATACTCAACCAGTCTCTGTATTCAACCAATCTCTTGTTGTTTGTGGAGTGTGGAGTACTTTTGTTTGTTTTTTGAGATAAAATATACTTTTATCATCATAGTGTGACTATAATGATCATATCTTTATCTTTACTTTTACAATAATAAAAAAGAGAGTACTTAATAACCACATAAAATTAAACACTAATTTAATAATATAGAGGAAACATGATGTATTATTGAGCTTAAAAGCAAATTGCAAAACAAGATGATTTATAAACGCTTGACATTGGAAAGAAGCAAATTATGGGTGAATCAATAAGAAGTAACTGAAAGTTGTCAGCAACAATAATTTCCATGTTAATATTTTTATTTTAAATTGTGTATGTCTATGACTTAAACATAATAAAATGGGTGTGTTACTTTCATGACACAACTAACTGAAAGCTCAGCGGCAGTGCTTGCCTTGAGATACAGGCAAGCACTCCAGCCTCCCCTAAAAGGGAAGCCATTTATACAAAGTCAAATGGAATGCAGTATTAATAAAATAAAATTCTTAACTAGAAAAAACTCTGAGTTTGATGAAATTTGTTCTAGCTTTTCCTGGAAATACTTGTATTAAAGTATATTTAAATCTTATTAAGATAAGAATAAAGATGAGTATTTGATTTTTAAAAGGCCCTTGTCCTTGGAATACAAAACTTCAAGAACTAGATTACTGAGTATGTGTTTAAGATTACTTTTTGTTTAAGTTACACATAAGTTAAAAATATTTAAATGAGGAAATAGTAGTAAAATAATTACAAGATCATCAATAGGAATAGAATCAGATGCTGAGTCCTGCTTGGCCATGTGTAAGGGACATCATGACATGGTTGCCTGCCCATAGATCAAAGCCATCAAGGCATGGGCCTCCATGAGTGCTGATGGCTGCTGAGCATGTAAGGTTTGTGTGTAAAATAGTGTACATGCTTCCATGTTCCTCCTTCGAGTAATGTCTTCTCTGCTAAGGTTAATGATTCAGTCATAATCAGAGATATTACAAGTCTGGGAGCCAAGGGCGTGTCTATGTCTCAGCAAAATGGTAGAATGCTGTAACCTTCAGGACAGTCTTTAAGGCTGTAAGAAAGAATGTTGAAAACATGATTTCAAAAATATGTAATTGCTTAACTATGCAAAATATAAAGATGAAATATGAATTGTACAAAAAGCTTCACAGATGTAAAGGAACAGAGGCAGCTGCACTATGAGCCAGCTTGTCAGGAAGACACTAAGAAAGGGGATAAAGAGATTTAAGGAGTGGTGATCTCAAGGCAAGATCCCACCCAGTTAAGATTCTTTGTTTAACATTACAAACTGCAGGCTGAGTTCAAGGTTAGCCTGGACAGAGCTAATTTAAGTCCATGTGTGGTTGGAATGGTAATTTCAAGGTGGGGTCCCACCCGGCTACTTTTCTGCTTGTGCTTGCTGCTGCTTTCTAAGAATCGAGGGGCTGGGGTTATAGGATGTTGATTCATGGGATAATCAGAAAGGAACCTGGGGTAAAGACTGAATTGATAATGTCAAATCAAAGACTGGGCTTTTGGTTTATAAGAGATGAGCCATCCAGAGAGTTTTTTAGACTAGCAAGAGAAAACTATCTCAAGCAGAGCAGAACATAGAGAACAATCTGAAAGGCTGTCTTCAGTAGGAGAGAGAGAGAAAGAGAAAGAGAGAGAAAGAGAGAGAGAGAGAAAGAGAGAGAGGGAGAGAGAGAGAGAGAGAGAGAGAGAGAGAGAGAGAGAGAGAGAGTGCAGCAGCAGTCTGGAAAGCCATCTTGAACAGAACATAGACCTTCAGCTTGTATACATGATTTGACTATTTGAGTCATGTTTTTTGCTGCTCCCTGATACCCCTACTCTCAGGAACTCCTCTCCAGACTGAAGCTGGTCCTTAGAAACCAGAAACGTGGCTCTTGTAATCACAGGACTCAAAAGACTGAGGAAGAACTCGAGTTACAATCTTATGCTATATAGATAAGAAGCTTTAAGATAAGCTGGAATAGATAATAAAAAATGAGAGCAGGTGAGATGGCTACCAAACCTGAAATTTGATCACTGGGCCCCCACATGGTGAAAAGAGAGAAGCACATTTGTCCTCTGACCTCTTTTTAGTACCATGCCACACACTCTGTTCCACAAACAGATAAATCAGTGTGAAAAATATTTTTAAAATGTATTTATTTTATTTATATGATGAGTACACTGTTACGTTCTTCAGACACACCAGAAGAGGGCATTTGATCCCATTACAGATGCTTGTGAACTACTATGTGGTTGCTGGGAATTGAACTCAGGACCTCCGGAAGAGCAGTCAGTGCTTTTTCCATCTGAAAAACTGAGCCATCTCTCCAGCCCAAGAAAAATATTTAAAATGGAAGAAAGAAATAGATGTGTCAGGTCACAGTAGCATATGCTTTAATCCTAGCATTTGGGCAGCTAAAGCAGGAGAGTAGAGAATCTGAGGTCAGCCTTGTTACACAGCAAGTTCAAGGCTAGTGTGTAAAATGTAACTTGGTCTTTAAAAAACAAGCAAAAGAAGAAGATGAGGATGAAAGAGGAAAAAACAGAGGAAGAAGGAAAAGGGGGAAATATAGATCAGCATGAGTCATGGATGGCAGACAGATTTGTGAAGTACTCTATTTTTTTTTTTTTAAAGGAAATACCTGGCTATTTTAAATAAGTTTGGTAATTCAAGTTTAGACAAAAACGTAATTTCATGACTCATTGTGAAACCATTTTTAGAATACATAGAAAAGTCTCAAAAGACTTGGTCACGTGTCCTGAGTTTTAGAAATGACTTTTTAGAACATAGTGAGGGCAAGTTGGTGATCAGGAAGAGGCAAACACAGATTATAAAAGAGTAGGTCATGTTAACTTGCTAGTTCTGTCTTTTGTTCTTTCTTTTTTAGATAGGTTCTCACTTTGCAGCCTATGTTGGCTTTGAACTCATTTCCATTCTCATGCCTCAGTCTCCTGCATGATGATAATACAGATGTGAGCTACCTTGACCAGCAATTGAATTTCTTAAATATGGTTATCCAGGTTAGAAATGTTAAGCTCATTATAAAAATGTGTAGTACACTTTGAAAAAATACTTGTAAAGCTTTTTTTTTTTAGTTAAAGATTAATTTTTTGGTAGGGTAGTTTTGCTATGTGTACTAGGCTGTCCTTGAACTCACTCTGTAGCCCCTGGCCTCAAACTTTCAGTAGTTTTCCTGTCTCAGCCTCTTGAGTGTCAGGATTAAGATGTGTGCCTCTGCACTTGGCCAGTAAAGCTATTAAAATGTAATAACACCATCCTAGTGAAAAATTGGACAGATGTCATCTGTACTCTATTATAATAGTCACACAGTGAGCAATAGTTCTAGAGATTGTCTAACGCCATGTCTGTCACAGTCTACACACTCTCTAACACCGTGTCTTACTTCACTTGGTGTGTACTCTTCATTTGGACGTATAAACCGTCAAGCAACAATTACTGTTTTCTCCTAAACCTAGTGGGGGAGCTGTTAATGTGACTCTGAAGTGTTCACTTATCTTGCTGAAAGGTTTTATATCTAGATCTATAGCTCCAACATAATTGTGTCCCTGCCTAGAGATGAGCAATATGTACGGTCCCAAGCAAGAATGACTTACAAACTTGTGAAGCATTTCACATTTAACTACAACAGAAACAATAGCAAAAAGAAATGGAGAGAGAGAGAGAGGGGGGGGGAGAGAGACAGAGAGAGACAGAGAGAGACAGAGAAGCAAACACGTTTGTCAGTATTTTGAATCACCTAGTCTGAAAAATGTCACTGACTCTTCAGAACTCTGTGTTGGTATTACTTGTCTTTTGTGTATTATCTGTTTATTCTGGTATTATCTGTGTCCTTGCTCAGGAGACAGCTGCTCTCAATAGAAACTCCAAGATGCCAACCATACACTTCCTTAAACTTCTGCAGTCTCAAAGAAACTTGTTTTACTGAATGTTTTTTTTTGAATTATAAAACAGAAATAACAACAGTAAAATAATGGTGTTTAACAGGAAGTAAAAGCTAGCAGAGAACTTTCTGTAGAGTAACCATCAGTAACTAATTCCTAGAACTGAAGTAAAAGCAAGCTTTGGATGATGAGTTATGTAACAGTCATGATAATTCTAAAATAGAACATTTCAACTCAAGACAGCTTCCTTTGTGGAAACATTCATGGGACAGAAGAGTTCCCATTTGGGTATCTGTTTTTTTTTTTTGTTTTCCCCCCCCCCCCATCTGTATTTGAAAGGAAGTTAGATTAGTTTGTTCCATTCCATATTAATTTTTCTTAGTTTAATAACTTTTGTATTTTACAGATATTCTGATACAATGGCTTGCAAATTATAACCATTCAATGTTCTATTTGTTAAATGAAAGTATAGACAAATGCACCAAATACTATACCTCCATGACACCATCTGAAGAGCACATAAAGGGTTATTACCACATGCACCTGAAGTGTGAGGTGACTCATGTCCCAAATGTAGTAGAAACCTCTCATTTCTCTCTGGAAAAAGATAAAAAATGCTTATATTTACATTGTAACGTTTTACAGAGATAACGAGCATTATACTTCTCATAGTTACTATCTTTAATGGGATCCTTTCATTCAGAAGAACAGAAACAGGGCAGATAGAGGCCACATCTGTAAGGAGGTTCATCAAAAGGCAGTTAAGTAGAGCATCAGGGGGGAATGTCTGCCTTTCAGCATCACTGCAGATTATCCTTGGAGATCATTAGACCCTTATTAAAATGTAGTTCCTCCTGTTCTATTGTCCTTCATCAGGTAGTTCCTCTCTGCTATAACTGCTGAAAATAAACAGTTAATGTGTGACTGGTTCATACCCAGCATGGTCTGGAAGACCAATCTTTGATGAACAAAAGTTGGGAAAAGCAGAAAAATTTAGAATTCCTAAAGATAAATGGTTAGAAAGTGAGGGAAACTGGAATAAGGCAAAGACATGTACTATGAAAAGTCAAACCTACAGGGGAACCTTTCATCTCTAGGGCTCAGAAGAGACCTGTGATGGAAATACAGAAAGACACTGTCCCCACCTTACACTGGGAGCCTTGCTTTCCACTCATCAGTCTAGTTGTAGAATAAGTCAGTTACTCAACTATTATTATTATTATTATTATTATTATTATTATTATTATTATTATTATTTATTGTCAACTTAGTTAAGCCTGAGTTTTCATGTTAAAGAACTCCAAAACACAACTCATAGCTCATCAAACAGCATAAACTACACAATTATACTTTTGTGGCTTATGAATATGGAGAACCCTTTCTTAATCGGTGCCAACATTTCTTTGTAAGAGGTAGCACAAGCTGTAGAATTGCCTCACCAGATGTTAACTGCTCACTGGAGAGAGGAGCATCAAAAGAGGTGCGATGGCGGGCAGTACGAGAGACTCACCTATCATCAGTAGCATTACATGAAAGAATCACAGAAATCATAAAAGAAAGCAATCTGGCCTGCTTATTTCCAAACAAAAGTACAGCTGTCTCTAAGTATTTCAGGAATTAGGGTTTTCTTACCTCTATTCTCATTTATTTGCATTACTTCCTTCAGAATCCAGTAGCTGCTCTCCTGGCTGTGCTGTCTTCTTTCCCCCTGCCTGACTGTCAGCGTTTGCTTCAGATTTTTACCTATGAGGCAAATGGAAATGTCAGCAGAGCCCTGACCTACATTTTCATTTTGTGAAGAGGAACTCGGTGTCCATTTCATAATGACTAGTTGTCATGTCACTATTTGGAAAAACCCAGATTACTGAAAGTGAACTGCCTTGTCAGTACTTTTTTTCCTTGCCTTAATTGAAAACAGTGTCTTATGCAAGAAGGCAAACAGATTAAAGGTGTTCATGCATGCTTCTAATTCCTGCGCGTAGAAGACAGAGGCAGGCAGATCTTAGGGTTCAAGGTCAACCTGGTCTATGGGAGCTCTAGGTCAGTGTGGTGGTTTGAATATGCTTGGCCCATGGGAAGTGGCACTATTAAGAGGTGTGGCCTTGTTGGAATGGGTGTGACCTTGTTGGAGGAAATGTGTCACTGTGTAGGCAAGCTTTGAGGGCTTCTAGTGTTCAAGCTCCACCCAGGGTGGAAGAAAGTCTCTCCCTGGCTGCCTTCAGATCAGAATGTAGAACTCTCAACTCCTCCAGCACCTTATCTGCCTGCAGGCTGCCATGCTTCTTGCCATGATGATAATAGACTGAATCATTGAAACTATAAGTCAGTTCAATTAAATGTCTATGAGTTGCCTTACCCATGGTTTCTCTTCACATCAATGAAACCCTAACTAAGACAGCCATAGTGAGATCTGGTAGCAAAACCAAAACATTTTAAAAAAGAAAATGTCAGTCTACGTAGCAGGTGATTTTTGTACCTGCCACATAAAATGAAGTGGGAGAGAGAATAATGAGTGTAAGAGGAGCACTAGAGAGAAACCCTCTTCTCTCTCCAGCTCCTCCAGAGGTTGTGGTAACCTGAGGTAACTCCAGAGGCAGTAGCTCCACTCTCTCCTGTCAGCTTCATTTCTCAACCCTACACTTGGAAGCTTGCTAAAGCTTCACTCAGACACTGTGTTTCCCCAACCAGAAGTGGAAGGTTCTCCTTGTCAAAGTTCCTCCTCTTTCTTGAGGGCTAATGGTGGGTGAAAGAACAACAAGTTTTAGCTTGCAAAATTGTGAGAAATGAGATGAGAAGGAAGATATGCATCCCCAGCCAAAGACATAAAAAGGAGCCTAAGCTGGGGCAATGGACATCTTGCAAAGGTAGAGGGGACAGAAGTTATGACCCTATAAATCCTGCAGTTTGCCAACAAATGCTGAGAAGAGACAGGGAAGACAGGCCTGGAATTGAAGGAAAGGAAAAGTGGAGCAGGGAAGCCATCTTTGAAGCTTCCTGCAAGTTGCAGACTAATTGCTTCATGTACATCCCTTCAAATTTCTTCTAATGGTTCCTGTGGTGGATTGAATGAGAATGGCCACCATAGGTTCATGTACTTGCAATGTTTGGTTTCTAGTTGGTGGACTGTCTTGGAAGGATTAGAAGATGTGTCCTGGGGGAAGGTATGTCACTGGGGGGTGAGCTTTAAGGTTTCAAAAGCCCACAACAGGGACAATCTTGATGTCCCTGCCTCTAAATTGCTGATTCAGTAGAGCTCTCAACTACTGCTCCAGAACTGTGCCTGCCTACTGCCATGCTTCCAGCCATAATGATCTAAATAACTCTTTCAAACTGTAAGTAAGTCCCCAATTAATATCTTTCTCTTATGTCAGAACATTGACTAGGCTGGGCGGTGGTGGTGCATGCCTTTAATCCCAGCACTTGGGAGGCAGAGGCAGGCGGATTTCTGAGTTCAAGGCCAGCCTGGTCTACAAAGTGAGTTCCAGGATAGCCAGGGCTACATAGAGAAACCCTGTCTCGAAAAACCAAAAACCAAAAAACAGAAAAAAACCATTGATTAGGTATGATGCAATAATGTTGCCAGGCTGCTCTCCCTCAGAAATAGCCACTGGAACGAGAGAGGGACATACATTTCCATTATCCAAAAGAAAATAAGAAATTCCTCCCCTACAAGGAAAAATAGTCTTGAATAAGAATCATCAGTTGCAGCAGAGAGATGGCTCAGTGGTTAAGTGAACTAACTGATCTTCCATAGGTCCTGAGTTCAATTCCCAGCAACCACATGGTGGCTCATGGCCATCTGCAGTGGAATCTGATGCCCTCTTCTGGTGTGTCTGAAGACAGCTACAGTGTACTCCTATACATAAAATAAACAAATCTTTAAAAAAAAAATCAGTTTAGAGCTGGGGAGATGGCTTAGTAGGCAAAATGCTTGCCATGATTCTGATCCATTTACAGCTCATTTTTTGATGTGTATAATAATATTTATTAAGAAAGTTACTTTAGGGCTGGAGAGATGGCTAAGAGGTTAAGACTACTCTTCCAGAGGTCCTGAGTTCAATTCCCAGCAAACCCATGGTAACTCACAACCATCTGTAATGGGATCCGATACCCTCTTCTGGTGTGTCTGATGACAGCTACAGTGTACTCATATAAATAAACCTTAAAAAAAAAGAAAGAAAGAAAAAAAGAAAGTTACTTTAAATCTCAATGTTTGGGAGGCTGAGAATCTCTATTTCAAGGACAATTGGGTTACAAAATGTTTAAAAATTGTGCGGGAAATTGAACAAGACTCTGTCTCAAAAGTAAACGAAGCTTGTGTCTGGAAATGTGGTTTAGTTGGTAATAGTGTTTGCTGCTCTTCCAGAGGACCCATGTCAAGTTTGAATACCCACATAGTGTGTGAGCTTAAACACATTGCTGTGCTCAGACTCATTCTAGGCAATGAAATTGTGATTTCTGTGGGTAAAAAATGTGGACATTGCGATTTTTATAAAAGCCTCCTAGATGATTGTAATAAATGGCCAAGCTGAGAACCACAGGAAAATATGAATGTATTACATCTTTGAAAACCAAGCAGAAGAAATGACTATCGATGAGGATTTAATGATTAGTTACAGTCTTACACATTTCACTTGTGGAGAATTAAAAGTGCAAGTGATGAGATCTAAAGATCTTCAAGTCGCTTCTCCAAGGTGGGAGAATAGAGAACTATAATCGGAAAGTGTGTCAGTGGAGGGGAAGCATGATGGTGCGTGCCTGTCACTGTAGCTGTTAGACGTCTGATGGAGGAGTATCATGAGTTTGAGGTCAGCCTTATATATATCCAGCATTGTTCCTGTTCCTTCCAGCCCACACAAAAATAAAAGCAAGACAAAACAAAACAAATCCCTTCAAGTCAGTAGCAGCCTGAAATTAGTGCTGTATTCCTGGCTAAATAGTTAAGTTTCATTTTAAAAGCAAAAAAGAGATGGCAAATATTCCTAAGAAATAACATTATCCAATGGCATTTTAGAAGATAATACAGATGACTATATAAAGAACTGATTTGCCGGGTGGTGGTGGCCCACGCCTTTAATTCCAGCACTTGAGAGGCAGAGGCAGGTGGATTTATGAGTTTGAGGCCAGCCTGGTCTACAGAGTGAGTTCCAAGACAGCCAGGGCTACACAGAGAAACCCTGTCTCAAACAAACAAACAAACAAACAAAAAACAAAAAAACCAAAACAAACAAACAAAGAACTGATCAAAGGGCAGGCACCTGGGTGGTCTGCTCCGTGAAGACACCTTATCCTGAACCTTCCTAGAGCAGCTGGTAAGAACACTCCCCCCACAACCCTATGCCCTAGAACTGCAACTGGGAGCCTGAGGCACTCTGGACCCATCACCCACCCAAACCCCACCACTTCCCTTCTACCCCTTGTTTGGTTCATTTGGCTGGGGCAGACACCTAGGAGGTCTGCTCAAGTGAAGACACCATATCCTGAATCATCTTAGAGAAGTGGTGGAAGCACTGCACTCACAGCAGCAGGATTTCAGGATCCCAGAGGAAGCCTGAGTCCCAGGAATTTTTCCACCCAGGAGCTCAGGATCACAGGATCACAGAGACAGCTGGACTCTGAGGACTACTGACACAACAAAGATAACTGGAAAGACAGTCTCCAGTCAGTCAAAGACAGTGAGTGCAGGTAGCACTAGAGTTAACCAGATGGGGAAAGGCAAGCACAAGAATATAAGCAACAGAAACCAAGGTTACCTAGCATCATCAGAATCCAATTCTCCCACCATAGCAAGTCCTGGAAACCCCATCACACCGGAAAAGCAGGATTCAGATTTAAAATCACTTCTCATGAGGATGATAGAGAACTTTAAGAAGGACATAAATAACTCCCTTAAAGAAATACAGGAGAACACAGGTAAACAGGTAGAAGCCCTTAAAGAGGAGACAGAAAAATCCCTTAAAGAATTTTAAGAAAACACAACCACACAGGTGAAGAAATTAACAAAACCATCCAGGATCTAAAAATGGAAGTAGAAACAATAAAGAAATCTCAAAGGGAGACTACCCTGGAGATAGAAGACCTAGGAAAGAAATCAGGAGTCATAGACACAAGCATCACCAACAGAATACAAGAGATGGAAGAGAGAATCTCATGTACAGAAGATATCATAGAAAACACTGACATAACTGTCAAAGAAAATGCAAAATGCAAAATGCTCCTAACCCAAAACATCCAGGAAATACAGGACACAATGAGAAGGCCAAACCTAAGGATAATAGGTATAGAAGAGAGTGAAGACTCCCAACGTAAAGGGCCAGTAAATATCTTCAACAAAATTATAGAGGAAAACTTTCCTAACCTAAAGAAAGAGATGCTGATGAACATACAAGAAGCCTACAGAACTCCAAATAGACTAGACCAGAAAAGAAATACCTCCTATCACATAATAATCAAAAACATCAAATGCACAAAACAAAGAAAAAATACTAAAAGCAGTAAGGGAAAAAGGTCAAGTAACAAATAAAGGCAGACCTATAAGAAATACACCAGACATCTCACCAGAGACTATAAAAGCCAGAAGGTCCTGGAGTGGTATCATACAAACCCTAAGAGAACACAAAAGCTAGCCCAGACTACTATACTCAACAAAACTCTCAATCACGATAGATGGAGAAACCAAGATATTCAAAGACAAAACCAAATTTACACAATATCTTTCCACAAATCCAGCCCTATAAAAGATAATAGATAGCCAGGCGGAGGTGGTGCACGCCTTTAATCCCGGCACTTGGGAGGCAGAGGCAGGCGGATTTCTGAGTTCGAGGCCAGCCTGGTCTACCAAGTGAGTTCCAGGACAGCCAGGGCTACACAGAGAAACCCTGTCTCAAAAAAACAAAACAAACAACAACAAAAAAAAACAAAAAAAAACCCAAACAAACAAACAAAAAAAAACCCCAGATAATAGATGGAAAACTCCAACACAAGGAGAGAAACTACAACCTACAAAAAGCAAGAAAGTAATCTTCCAACAAACCCTAAAGAAGATAGCTACACACACATAATTACACCTCTAATAACTAAAATAACAGGAAGAAACAATCACTTTTCCTTAATATCTCTTAACATCAATGGACTCAATTCACCAATAAAAAGGCGTAGACTAACAGACTGCATATATAAATAGGACCCAGAATTTTGCTACATACAAGAAATGCAAAGACAAAGACAGACACTACCTCAGAGTAAAGGGCTGGAAAACAATTTTCCAAGCCACTGGTCCCAAGAAACAAGCTGGAGTGGTCATTCTAATTTTGAATAAAATTGACTTTCAACCAAAAGTTATCAAAAAAGATAAGAAAAGACACCTCATACTCATCAAAGGAAAAATCTACCAACATGAACTCTCAATTCTGAGCATCTATGCTCCAAATGCAAGGGCTCTCACATTCATAAAAGAAGCTTTACTAAAGCTCAAAGCACGCATTGCACTTCACACAACAATACTGGGGGATTTCAACACGCCACTGTACTCCTCAATGGACAGATCATAAAAACAGAAACTAAACAGAGACACAGTGGCATTAACGAAAGTTATGAACCAAATGGATTTAATGGATATCTATAGAACATTTCATCTTAAAACAAAAGAATATACCTTTTTCTCAGCACCTCATAGTACCTTCTTCAAAATAGACCATATAATTGGTCACAAAGCAGACTCTTCTAAATTCTCATATAAAAACCAGAAATTGTAGTCCTTGGTGTACAAGGAGTTACCCAACGTGGATAACAATCTAGAAGCACACATAATCCAGTATATGAGAACTTGTGATATTATTCATACTTACTCAAACTTGGACATGACCAATACATCTTTTATTTTATTTATTTTTTATTTTTATTGGATATTTTACTTACATTTCAGATGTCATCCCCTTTCTCCATTTCCCCTCCCTAGAAAACCCCTATCCCATGCCCCCTTTTTCTTTTTGCTTTTATACAATTTTTTAAAAATGTTAATCAAAGGCTTTATAAGTTTGGTAATGCTCAATCAGAAGTGTAACCCAATACCCAACCTAGATATTTCAACTATCTTTGACTGGTGGAGACACGTGAACACCTGCCTCCATGTCCTCCCCCTCTTTCTCTCTCTTTCTCTCTCTCATCACCTACCTTCTCCTCTCCTCACTCCTTCTCTTCCTGTCCGTACTCCTCTCACTTTAGCTCCTCCTACATATCACCCTTCCTGTTAAAATAAAACTTTTCTCTCAAAATACAATTAGAGCATTACTATACCAATTTGTACCAGTGAGGTACAAGACAGTCCTAATACCAAGTCCATCATTTTGTTGACTACCCAGAACTTCTGTCATCTCTCCAAACTAAAACACTTAGTTCTAAACCTGGATTTTTTCTTGGCTTTAGAATGAATGTCAGCTGAAAACCATCCACTCAAATCTTTTCTCTCAAAGTAAATAGCCAGGACCAATACGTCTTTTAAGTAAATACATACAGAAAATAAAATTCAGTGTTGAAAAAAAGAGCTATTGTGTCATAGAATGTCAGGGCAGAAGCTGAAATAAATGTTGCTAGGTGAAAGAAGCCAGTTTGAAAGGCTACATGCTGTATGATCCCTACTGCATGATGTTACAGAATATAAAAAAAAATAGAACCAAAAAACAAACAAAACAAAACACTATAAAAAATAGTCACAGTGTCTATCAATAGTTAAGTGGAGGGAAGAAAGGATGAATAGGCTAAGCAGAGGATTTTTTAAAATTAAAATTTCTATCTATCTATCTATCTATCTATCTATCTATCTATCTATCTATCTATCTATCTATCTATCTATCTACCCATCTATCCATCCATCTATCTATCTACATCACAAATGCTGCTACCTCTCCCAGTTCCTCCCTCACAGAGTCCCTCCCCTAAACCCCTTCCTGTTCCCCTCTGAGAGGTTGGGTTCCCTTGGGTATCCCCGGATTCTGTCACATGAAATCTCTGCCAGATTACGAGCATCCCCTCCCCCTTAGACCAGGCAAGGCAGCCATGAAGACTGAGCTGCCTGTCTGCACTGTATGTGCCTGGGGCCTCTTTCCAGCCTTTGTGTGTTCTGTGGTTGATGGCTCAGACTCCGGGACCTTTCAGGGGTCCAGGTGTTTTGATTCTGGTGGTCCTCCTGTGGGGTTCTCATCTACTTCATGGCCTTCAATCCTTCCCCCAATTCTTCCATATGTGTCTCCAACCTCTGTGTAATGTTTGGCTGTGTGTATCTTCATCTATTTTATTCAGCTTCTGGGTAGAACCTCTCAGAAGCCTGAGAAAACTTGCTATGTGTCTATCTGCAAGAATAACAGAGTATCATTAATAATGTCAGGGATTGGCGCTGGCCCGTGAGATGGGTTTCAAGTTGGGCTGGTTATTGTTTGGCTTTTCCTTAAGCAGAGGATTTTTACGGCAGTGAAACTACACTGGATAATGCTCCAGTGATGATATCATGTCATTCTGTATTTAAATCCAATAGAATGCACGTACCCTTATGATAATGAACCAGGACCCTGTGTAATAATGACATGCCACTGTAGACTTATGAATTCTAATAAATGTGTCTCACTGATAAAGCTGTGGAAACATGGTACATGAGAAATCTAGGGAATGTTTTCTGTAAAATAGTATGCTTTAAAATAATAGTAAAATAAAAATAACAAACCAGGAATTGCAGGTGAAAGACGGCTTAGCCCAGGCAGTGACACACATAGTTGTTGGAGAGCAGATGAAATTAATTGGGGGTAATTTTGGAGTTTGAAATCCCTTAGCATGAAGTCAGCAGGTAGATTAACCTGCTTTGAGGTAGTGCTATAGAACCATCCGTGAACTCTGAAGCTCCAGCAGACATCCTGCTGTCCACAGACCCATCCTTCCAACTGAGTGATTAATGCTTACTGGATTTTGAAAACACATCCACTAAGCATACTGGATATTCCTCAGCTAGAATACTTAGTATGGTCTAGGCCAGAGAGGGAGAGTATGCCCAGCCCATGGACTGCAAAACCAAGTGGGGCCAGCAGAGGTCACTGTTATGCAAACAAAATAAGCTACTGACACAAAGGCAGTTCTTTCAGGCATCTAACACTGGGTGCAGCATAGGGTACGCTCTGGCCTGCACCTCCACTACTCTTGAAGCTGATGCAGAAGGATTTCTGTAAGTTCAAAGTCAGTTTGATTTACAAAGTAGATCCTGAATCAAAATAACAACCCCAACAAAAGAGTCTGAAAGTTCAGTCGATTAATACTTCTCATCCCGCATCTCTCTGTGTTCGGGACAGTCTGCAAAGTTGCCTTCCTTCCCTATCCTGTCTGTTTCCCTCTTCCTCTTCCCCTCCTGGCATTTTGATACAAGTTATCTTGGAGAACCTAACTCTCCTTTGAGCTATTGATTCTCTTGTCTTCGTTGCAGTCACAAGCTTGGGGTTCTGTACTCAGCCAGTGTCTATTTCTAAAGGCCCAGAAGAAAGCTGCTTCAACAATTTGCCTGCCTTCCTTCTTCCTTTCCTTCCTTTTTTGTCCCTTGCTAATCATTTTCCATCTCTGTCTCTGTCTTTGTCTCTCTGTCTGTCTCTCTCTGTCTCTCTCATCGAGTGCTTGCTCTTTCTTTTTACTGTCCTTTTAGAAGTTTCTGTGCTTATACATTTTATTATTTATTTATTTATTTACATTCTAAACACTGCCTCCCTCCAAAAGTCCCTTTCTCCTTCTTCCCTTTCTTCTCTGAGAGGCCGGGGCCCCCTAAGTATTCCCCCACCCTGGCGTATCAAGTCTCTGCAGGGTTAGGCTTGTGCTTATACTTTAAATTTTTTTTTATTTTTAAACTTTATTCTTCTTAATGCATTTATTTAGTTTTACTTATGCATTTTTATTACTATTTTTTCAGTTTTTTAAGTTTTGTGCCCCTCAAGTTTTCCTTATTCTTTTTTTTTAATTTTAATATTATCCAACCAATTGTTTGCTTGTTAGTTTATTGTGTAAGAGCATGCATGATGGAGACAGGGTTTGTGTGCCAGGTCAGAGGACAATGTTATGGAGTTGGCTCACTCTGTTCACCTTTTTATGGGTTCCAGGGATTGAATTTAGGTCACCATGTGTTGTGGATAGCCCCAGCCTTGGGAATACTAATTTCCCTTTCCTGTGAAGGGCTGCAGAGGAAGTGTGAGTCATTACACAGGTGATTTCTGGTGAACCTTCTGCCTATCTTAATTTGTAAAATGAAGGCTGGAGGCAGTGATTGGGCAGAAGAAGGGGAGGTGGAGAAATAAAAGTTGGAGGACAACTGGAGGAGGGCTGGAAGAAGACAATGGAGGGGGAAGACGATGAAGGAGAGGATGACTGGGAAGCAGGAGGTAGAAGGACAGACGCAGGGTCTGGAAAATCCTCAAGTTATAAGGGTCTCACAGCTGGCAAACAAAGTAGTGTAGGGGTATCTGTCCAATCTAGGCTTACAGAATGTATTCATAACTACTGAGTTGTGGTTTCTTTGACTGGTCATATTTGAGTTGGAGATTTAAATATCTCCCACTACAACCATGCCTGCTCAGCAAGCTCCTTCACATACTGACCCATTTTACTGATCTCTTCTTTCTCTCTCTCTCTCTCTCTCTCTCTCTCTCTCTCTCTCTCTCTTTCTCTCTCTTTGTTTTTAGGAATAGTTTTACTTTGTCTATTGACTTTAAAAATTAATTTTATAAATTTTATTATTTAAAATTCTTTCAAATAAAGCAAACATCACCCACTAAAACTAACCAGACTCAGATTCACATTTCAGTGAGTTTTTAGACTTAGTCATTCTGAAGCTGTGGGGCCTCACATTGGATTCAGCACTTTTACTATTGAATACGTTTTATGTATATCCAATGCCAAAAATAAAAATCAATCCATTCAGATATTAGAAAGAATTAGAACTAGACAAAATGATTCTGCTTCCTCTGATGTTTATTTAGCCATCTCTCTTTTTGAGATTCAAGGTCCGATAAGTTATTTGCTATTCTTAAAGACATATTATTGACTGGGCTCAAACTTAGAGGTAAAATTATCATCAATAGACTTAATCATACAGATGAAAAACTATAGAAATTCAGAACAAATGTAAGAAAATATTTCTCTTAAACACCAATGGAGGGGGGATGTCTATGGCATCGAAGAACTCTGAGATATGATTAAAAAATCAAACCTGAAGGCTGGAGAGATAGATCAGTGGCAAAGAGCCCGTTTTGCTCTTGCAGAGGACCTGACAGCAGTCTCATCATCCACACCAGAAAGCTCACACTTTCCTGTTGCCCTTACTCCAGAGGATTCAGCTCTCTCTTATGGCCATTCATGTACACACACATTTTAATGGGTAACCTTTGTTTTCACTTGACTACATTTGGAATTAACTAAAACCCAAGCAGCCTGGTGCACTTGTGCGGGATTATTTTTCTTTGTTATATTATTTGAGGCGGGAAAAGCCACCCTAAATCTGGAACATGTGAGGTCAGAAGATGCACTTTAAATCTAGGCCATCCCTTCTTGAGGCAGCCCATATAGAAAAATATGAAAGAAGGAAGCTTGTGCTTTCTATTTGCTTGCCCTCACTCCTTTGCTGGTATTAGAACTTACTTCTTCAGGATTCTAACATAGACTGACACTGGCAGCTCTCTAAGACCTCCCTGGGACTCCAGCACCAGATTGGGATTTCTCACACATCCATTCTTGTGGACTGAACAACTACTGAATTCTTGGACTTTCTATTGAGAGGCCACATTTTAAGTTCTGACTTCATTTTAGAGAACCTGATCTAAGTTTGAACTCAGGTAAACTAACAGGCTGGTAGCCAGCATGAGTTTCCAAGTTGCCTCCTCAACAAAACCTGAGCCCAGCTCTAGTCTCTAGGCTAATCCCCAACAAGATCAGCCTCTCCAGGTTACACACTCAACAAGACCAGTGTTTCCAGGTTATTCCCCCAACAAACCTATACCCCCAGGTTACAAGCCCACCCTCTCCCTAATGACCACCAGTGCAGAGGGGAGCAGAAATTAAGTTTATAATATGACTCCCAGCACCAGCCAATTATGTTAAAGGCCACATAGCTTTCCAATTAGATGCTTGCACACTTATCCTCCCTCCCCTTGTTCCCACATTGCTGCTTACTATAAAGTCTTACCACTGAAACCGTCCTGTGTGACGGTGGTGTGTTGGAAGGGCCCAAGCTAGCTCAAATAGAATAAAGACTCTGCTGTGAGATTCGTCAGATGGGCTCCTGTCTGTATTTTGGGGGGAAATCACTAACATTTCCCTGGCAGTACATTATCAGGAGACAGCCATTCTAGGGCTACTTGGACCACAGCCTATACAATATTCCAGTAAATACCTTACTAATATATAGATTCACTCGATCAGTTCTGATTCTTTTAGAACCCTGGCTAATGTATACATATAATTAAAAAAAATCTAAAATGAAGTTGCAAAATAGATGCTCAACTCAAATGACTCGAAGAGCAAGTTGGCAATGTGATGAAATTAGCTGTTACTTATATTTAGTGTAATTTTTTTTATTGCTATTGGTAGTTTAAATGGAAAATTTTATTAATTGTTTATAAGCAATATACAAAAACCAAACCAACTTCTCAAATTAACTATGTGTAAAGTGATTACTGGGAATTTAATAAACTAATAATTGGGAAAAAAGGAAAGCTCTATATTCCACACAGGTACAAGATTTTGATTTTGTTATTTTCACTGGAGATAGGCCCTTTTAGATAGTTCAGGGTGATTTGGAACTCAGTATATAGTCCAGGCTGTCCTTCGACTTAGAATCCTTCTGCTTCCGTTTCCAGAGTAACTGTTACATAATTACAAGGCTAAAATAAAGAGAACTTAAGCTAAAAGCAGATCAAATTCAACTTGCTGGGTTTTTGGCTATTAACACTTTGACCTGTGAAAACTAATTTGCTGAATTCTTAAAATCCAGAAGTTTAATTACAGTAAAATGAACAAACTGACAGCTGCGTATAAAATGGGCAGATCAAATATGGGTTTACACAGACCGAAGTTGATATTTCTTTAGTCCATGCTGACAAACAGTTCAAACCAGTTACTTGGAAAATCACTTGAACTTAGGAGTTAAAGCCCAGCCTGGAAAAAAGTAACAAGATCAGGTTTCTAAAAAAAGGTGGTAAACTTTTTAGTCACAATTTACAAAAAGAAAAAACATTCAAAAGTGCATGTGTGTGTTTGAGAAAAAAGTAGACGGCGAAGGAGAGAGAGAGTGAGAGTGAGGAAGGGGGAGGGAGAGAGGAAGAAGTGAGGGAAGGAGAGAGGGAGAGAGAGATTATTTAACCAGTTTAAGGGAACAAATCCAATCAAAATCCAATCAAAATAGTGGGACCTTGAGAAGAAACCTAGATGCCACTCTTACTTCATTTCTGCCTTCTCCACTGTGGCCAGCACAGTTGTGGATCTGCCTAGGCTTCATGTTTCTGCACTGTTGTCATAAACAAAATGCCTGCCAGTCTTCCCCTGAGCCCTTAAGTGGCCATAGAAATTAGTATTAATTATTAACTTGACAGCCTAGAATCACCTGACAGGAAAGCCTTAGTTAAGGAATTGTCTAGATATAACTGGGTTGTGAATATGTCTGCCAAGGATTGCCTTGGTTACTAGTTGATGTGAGAGAGTCTAGCCAACTAAGGACAGTACCCTAGGCAGGTGGCCTTAGATTCTTACAAGAAAACATGAGCCTGTGAGCGAGCCAGGGACCAAACCAGGAAGTTCAGACCCTTCATGATGCAGATGTCAAGATAGTGTCAGTCATACTCCATAGTCACTGAATGGAAAAGCTTGAGAAAGGTGCTGGGAATAAAACAGGAATCCCAATAATCCAAGGTCATGATGAAAGTTTGATATTGCTTAAATAAGAGAAGACTGGGCAGGAAGAGATTCATAGTTTTGAGAAGGTGTTGTACACAGGAAATCCTGGTCTCCAAATTGCTCATTACAACTCTGTATCTTGCAGAGATTGGTATCTATTACCTTTCAGACCACACACAGTCATTAGGTAGGAGTAGTCTGTGGAAAGCAAGAGCTTGTTGCTCTCTCTTTGGGGAAGCCCAGGTGAGAAGTAAAAGCTATGAACTGGTCATGCTCTTGCCATGTAGCAAGACTCAAGAAATTCTAAAGGAAGCCCCTTAAGATTTAGGAAGTTCAAGCTGAAGAGATGGCTCAGCAGTTAAGAGCACTGGCTGCTTGCTCTTCCAGAGTTCAATTCAACTCAGTTCCTGAGTTCAATTCCCAGCAACCACATGGTGGCTCACAACCATCTGTAATGGAATCCGATGTCCTTTTCTGGTGTGTCTGAAGACAACTACAGTATATTCATAAATTAAATAAATAAATCTTAACAACAACAACAAAAAGATTCAGGAAGTTCTTGGGACTGGATCCATAGCTTAGTGGTTAAGAGAATTTGTTGCTCTTATAGAGGGCCTAGGTTCACAGTACCCATGCAGTGGCTCGCAATCATCTATAGCTCTAGTTCCAGGGCATCTGAAACCCTTTTTTGGTATCTGTGAATACTACGCATGCATGTAGTGCCTATGTCTATGCAAGCGAGGCACTCATATACAAAAGTAAATAAATAAATATATAAGTATAAAAATATAACTTTAAAAGTAAAATTGAAAAAAAAATCCAGGAAGTCCCCCAAATTGACAGGCTGAACAAGGGGCTCCTTCCTCAAAGTTCTATAAACAGCAAGGACTGCTAAAGTGATGCCCAGAGGAGCTGAGCTGCCTGGAAGAGATGTTTAAACCTGCTGAGCTGCCATCAAGTCATGCAGCTTTCTTGGGTTTTCATCCTTAATGGGTGGGCTTTTGTTGATGTAGCAGCCTTTACATCATCTCTGCTACTGCTAAGTAACCTCTTGCCTATTTTCCTGTATGTGACCCCAGTAAAACTCATTGCTTTACAAAGCTGTACTTTAGTGGTGTCATTGATTTTGCCCGTAATCAGTTTCCTGCACAGGGTAAACATATTTGTGTGCATCTTCCCAGGAATAGTATCATACAGCAGTTTCCCACAGTAGAAGATCTTTAGAACTATGTCTCCACAGCCACAAAAATATTGATGATTTTACAATTTGAGTAAGTTTTCTGTTTGGGATATACATCATTATGCTGCCAAGTGAACAATTCTTCAACATGTTTATGTGCCCCCAAATTCATATTTTGAATACCCAGTGTGATGTTGTCCAGATGCTCTTGATTAGACTACATGCCCATAAAAGCTCAATCCCCACTATTTGGAGACGTTCTGGATTTTTAGGCAGTAGGGCATTACTTTAGAGTCCTTGGTAATGAGGCTGAATTCACAAAGGAAATAATGGGAACCCATCCAGTCTTCTCTCCTCATCCCCTTTCTGTGTTCCACAGTTTATGATATGAATGGTTTGTTCTACCATATTTCTTGGCTATGACTGACTGTCTGACACCTCAACAGAGGCAGAGAGAAGTGGGTCTACCTCATCTTGGACTATAGCCTTTAAACCATGAACTAAAATCAACATTTTTAAAGAAGTTAATGATGTCAGAAAATAGTATTTAGAAAATACTAAAGGAAGGCTTGTTTTGCCCATGATTTCAGTACCTTGTTGATCAACTCCATCGCATGTTGGGAATCAAGACGGCTCACTTTTTGATTTCTAGGAAACAATCACTATTTTTATTATAGTGATGCAAAGATGACTAGTATAGGAGGTAGTTAGGTAATAGAAAGAGTCTTCCTGAATGACAACAGACCTCTATAGAAGTAGAGAGACCAGAGGCTTCTCTTCCTACAATGTGAATTTACAATATCTGTCTATAAAACAAGAAAGGGACCTTCAAACAGGATCTGATGATTGCTATCCTGATCTTGAACTTCCAGCTTACAGACCTGTGAGAAATAAATGTTTACTGCTCAGGCTTCTCATTCTATAGTAGTTTATTGTATCAACCCAGACTTAGACACCTTATCAGACATTATTCAGGAACCAACAGTCTTGATTTGGCTTGTATAGTTTGAATATACAGCGTGTCTCCCCAAATCTGGCATGTTAAAGGCAAGTCCCCATTGCAATGTTTAGAAGTAAAGTTTGGGTGAAACATTTAGATCATGAAGGCTCTGGCTTAATCAGTGTACTAATCCATTGATGAATTCACAACTTTACTGGTTATTCAGAGGAGATGGAGCTCTGGAAGTCAGGACTGATCAGAAGAAATGAATTGTTGGGGGCATGTCTTTGAAAACTGTGTTGTGTCTCTAGTCTTTTTTCTTCTCTGTGTCTCTTCTGTTTCCTAAAAATCAAAAAGTGGGCAGCCTTGATCCCCAACATGTGATGGAGTTGATCAACAATGTACTGGAATCATGGGCAAAACAAGCCTTCCTTCCTTTAGTATTTTCTCAGGTATGTTTCACAGCAATGAAAATTAACACAGCATACTACATTCAAAAACTCCATGAATGTCAAGTCTCCAAAACTACTCTATCTGGATTCAGAGGAACAATAAAAATAACTTTCTCTGGCTAAGCCCTTGGGAAATTGCTTCAGTGTGGACTATAGCTTTGTGGACTACAGTTAAAATGAGGTTCGTGTACCTTTTGTGAGTATTTTTTCCTGAATATTCATGATGGATAGCTGCCTGAGTTCTACTGAAGTGTTTGTTCTCTGACACCATCCTTGTCATTAGGACTTTGTTCATTAGCATTTAGAGGAGTCATTGTGCTGTATACCTGATCCCTATCCACCCAGGTTCTCATCCAAGCAGCTACCTGCCTCCTACATTTCCCAAGGATAAAGCACATGTCTCTTTTCCGAGACAGCACATACCCAACAACAGATTGTCATATAAGACCAAGGCCCCTGTGCTACAAGTGAAGACAACCCTGCAGACACCTCAGCTCTTCCTGGGGCTTGGCTGAGGGATGGCATATTCTTTAGCTTGCTTGGTTAGTGTTCCTAGGTCTGGAGACTTTGTATAACAATCTTGCACACAGGTATACCTTTCTGTTTCCAGAGATCCCAGTATAATTCATCTCAATTTCCTCCCACAGAAAGCCACATTTGTATGTAGAGACTTTTACTCACATCTTTTGTAGGAGGTACTGGAATCTGAATACTAAGTTAAAGGTGATAGGAACTCTTCAGAACTATGAAGTGCGACTTGTTTTATAACAGGTTCACATAGGTGCTCAATGCAATAATCAGATCTTTGCTGTTGTTGGTACAGCCTGTGAAGCAGGTGAAATGGCTATGGGTTTATGAGAGTCATCTATGTAATGGACACACATGGGGACAGCAGTTTGCTTGAAATGTTTCCTCTTCCTTCTGCAATATATACCAGGTGTGACTATTTCCATGTTTGAAATACTGACTGGAAGTTTGATATTATTCAATCTAAAGAATTTCAGCATCCTTGTTTACAAGTTACATTCCAATGAAAATTAACGTGGCATTTTTTTTCATTTGTAGTGAGAATTTTGGTTTCTTAAAAAATCCAGTTATGTTATGTGAATATGTTTTTATTTTAATCCTAGGAACCCAGTGCTCCTTAATCAGCAGGAAGTAATCTATTTTGTTGGCTGAGAGAGCTCTATAACCCATTTTCTCCTCTAACCTTTATTTCCAACCTAATGTTGGGGAGTTGAAAGGAATTAGGGTAGAATAAAGATTGGAAGAGAGGTAGAGGAAAAAGAACCCAATAAACTAGTATAGAAGTATGCCAAAAATCATCCATTATTTACTTTTCTACTTTTTTGTTACTATAACCCTTTTTCTCATTGAATGGGTTTTCCACATTTTCTTACTGTTTTTTTTTTCTCTCTCTTGAAGAGAACAGTTGGTCACAACAGCACACAGAGTGCTGTTTTTATAATTGCCTCTTGGATTTCTAATGTACCAATGTCTTGACAGGTCTCCCTGACTACAGTCCCATTCTTGTCTAGCTAGTAGCCACCAAGATCTGGTTTCTGAAGTTGGAGCTAGGATAATTCAAAATGGCTGAGTGTGCTCCTTGGGAAACTAGAGGAGGCAGCCACAGCTTGAAGACATCTTTACTCATTCCAGGTGAGGACTTCTTTAAGTGCAAATGATTATTTCCTAATTGCAGAAGTGACAATAAATATAACAAAGAAAAGTAGCCTGACCTTACTATCGCTCACAGCTTGATATGTAACCTCCTTGAAGTACAAAATTCAAATATCTTCAATACATGAATCACTTGAAACAATATAAGGTGAGTTATTCCTTCTTGTCACTTAAAAGCACATTCCTTTGTCACTTACAAGGCAAGCACTTTTTCATGTTTACATGCTGTTAGAATTTCTTCTTCAAGGAAATGCTTATTAATTCTTTTAATCCATTTAAAAGAAAATATTCCTTTTACTGATAAAGTTTGTTTGCTTTAGAAACCAGGCCAGGCATTGCTTAGAGCATGCCCATCTACAGCTATGCCACCTCCTCCTTCCTCTTAGCTGATTCTGTATACAGGCCCCAGGGAAAAGAACTCACACCACATATAATGGGCTCACATTAACTAAATGGGCTTCTCCTTTCCACTTCCCTTATAGCCTCAAGGTCACAAGTTCTTTCCTCAGAATGCTAGACCTCTTCCCCTTTGCCCTGCTGGTGAGAGTCAGAGATATCCTAATTGAAGACCCATGTCACCATCTGCGTATCAGGCTACCAACCACATTACTTAGAACCTAGCTATTTCTCTGAAACCTATAAGGAGGGCCTCCATTCTGCTACATGAGCCTTTGCTGCTGACTGGCTATGGTTTTAATAATTCTTCTAAAAAATCTGTTCACAAGGACAGTCTGCCTTGATATTACTCTTGTACCCCCAAACCCAAGACCTTTCAGTTTTTATTTAAAATGATTCATTTGTGTAGCATTTCTTCCCCTTCCTGTTAGTTTTTCAGTTTTATTAATTCATGTATACACACACACCTAATTTCAAGATTTCTGATTTACACAATTGTGGTTTCTACCTTTGAGATTGCATTTATAGTATGTTTCAGAGCCATAATTCTATATATACCAATAGTTTTCTAGTAATTTATTGGGAGTCATTGGGGGGGGGCAACTTACATATGTATATGCTTATGTGACTGTAGATGTATGTATACATGTGTATACATATGCATGGAACACAAAGGTCAATTTTGTGTATTATTCCTTGGTAGGACCCCACTGTGTTTTGTAGGAACAGAGTCACTTTGTGGGACTCAAAGCTCACTGAGTAAGTCAACCTGGTTAGCCAAAAAGCTCTATGGATGAATCCATTGTTTCTGTCTTCCCAGTATTGGTATTAAAACCAGCTTTTTACATGTATGCTAGAGACCAAACTCTGACTCTTATATGATTAGGATGTAAAGTGAATAAAAAAATTAATGGGAAAAATAAAAGATTCCCCAGCTCCACCTAATGTTTGGTTGTGGGCCTCTGCATCTATTTCCATCAGCTACTGGGTGCAGCCTCTCAGAGGACAGTTATGCTAGGTTCCTGTCTACAAGTATAGGAGAATTTCATTAATAGTGTCAGGAGTGGGCCCTTTCTCATTGCATGGATCTGAAGTTGGGTCCAAGGGAGGATGCTTGAATCTCACTGAGAAGGAGAAATAAAATAGACATTGGGGCTGAACAGAGGGAAGCAACTGAGTGTGAGAGAGGGTCAGGAGGGTAACAAGGGGGATCAAGTGTGGGGAAGACAAAGGGAGAGAGAACTATGAGAGAAAACTGAGTTGGGGGTGGGAGCATCTCCTGGACAAACTAGAAACTGAGGACAGTGGGAGTGCCCAAGAACCTAAGACTTGTGGCAGTAGAGGATTTAGAACCTGAAAAGGCCATCTCCTATAACCACGCAAGATTTTCAATGGAGGGATGGGGATACCAACCCACATAGGAAACCTTCGACCCAAAAATTTTTCCCACCTACAAGCTGTGCAAGGATAAAGATGGAGCAGAAATTGAGAAACTGGCCCAACTTGGGATTCATTGGTGGGTCTCAGCCTTTCTAGTGCTGTGGCCCTTTAATATAGTTCCTCATGTTGTGGTGGTCCTGCTCTCATTTCTTCCCTTTATAACATTATATTCTATTTACCTTTTTTTTGAAAGATTCCTTCACTCCGTTGTTTCTTAACTTCTATGGTTCTTTTAAACAAAACATCTGTATCTAAAGACTAAAAGTTAATATGCATATGAGAAAACATGTGATGTTTGTCTTTTGAGTCTCTGGTACCTCACTCAGGATGATTGTTTCCAGTTTCATTTATTTACCTGCTGTTTTAGTTATGGTTTCTATGGCTACAACAAAACACCATGACAAAAAGTGAGTTGGGGAGGAATGAGTTTATTTGGCTTACACTTCCATCATTGGAGGAAGTCAGGACAGGAGCTCAAGCAGGGCTGGAACCTGGAGGCAAGAGCTGATGCAGAGGTCATGGAGGGTGCTGCTTTCTGGCCTGCTTGCTCATGGCTTACTCAGTCTGCTTTCTTACAGAACCCAGGACCACCAGCCCAAGGATGGAACTACCCACAATGGGCTGAACCCTCCTGTATTGATCACTTACTGAGAAAATATCTTACAGTTGGATCTCATGAAGGCATTTTCTCAACTGAGGCTTCTTCCTCTGATGACTCTAGCTTGTATCAAGTTGACACACAAAACCAGCCAGTACACTTTCACATTTATAACTTTATTTTTAACACCTGAGTAATATTTCACTGTATAAATATATTACATTTTTATTATCCAGTCATTAGCTGGAGAACATCTAGACTCCTTTTATTTCCTGGAAATTGTGCATAGAACAACAGTGAAGAAAAAGCAAAGATCTCTGTGTTGGGATCCAGAATAATCCAAAGCTTTCTTAGAGGTTCTTATGAAAAGACAGAGAAGGCAAGTTCTATGTTTTGGCCAGCGGCAGACTTGACAAGGTCTGGTCTGGGTCTGGGCCCAAAGAGTTAAGGGGTTTTGTTCCTAGGAACCTTTTTTTCCTCCTTGCAGAGATTGGAGTTGCCAGTTCCAAGGGTACTGAATGCTCAGCCTGTGTCATACTTGAGATAGTCTGTGTTCCTTTTGTGCGACATTGCTTTATTAGCTTCCTGCTGACTTTGTCCCAGTATATGACAGCTTTCTGCTGGCTCTGACCCTTTCTCCCCTCTGCAAACTGCGCTTATGTTATACTTCTTCATAGAGTTGACTGCATGCACCATCAATTTGTACAAAACCTTCTGATCCAAAACGTTCCTGCTTTCTTTATTTTCTATTATTCTCTGGCTCTCCCTATTAGGCACCTGTCACTGATCCAGGTCATCTTCATAATAAGATATACAGTTCTTTAGGAATGTTATCAAGAGTAGTATAGCTGGATCACATGGTAGATATATTTCCAGCTTTTTGGAGGCAAGTCTGCATTGATATCTAGAGTGATCTCTTCAGTTTTCACTCCCACCAGAAGTGAACCCATTTTTCACCCAATTTTTAGTCTTTGGTTGGGGAATTAAGACTATTAATAGTCAGAGTTTTTATTGAATGTTATATGTTAATTAGTTTTGTCTTATCAATGTTGTAATATTTAATATTTTCCCTTATCTTTATTTATTTTTTTTATGTAGCCTCATGCATGGGAATTCTCTGTCATTCTCTTTAGTCTGAAGCATTTACTGTCCTGGCCAGCAGGACATTAAACAGAGGTCCGGGGAGGTCACTTGAAAGAGAAGATGGGGGACAGGCAAACGTAAAGAAAGACGGCTTGTCTACAGGCTGATCAAACCGACATTTTTACTTTTTCACACAGGGGTTATATACACAAAAAGGCAGGATGTGGGGAAGGGGATGACGCAGGAGCATAGGTGTTCAGGGGGAGTACAGATATCTTCCAGAACAGTGTGTCAGCTGGGTGAAGGTTCAGGGGACAGGCCACTGTGACTCCGCCTATGATTCACTTGTCCTAATCTAAGTTGGTACTATCTACCAAAGTCACCTACCTAGAAGGTCTATGACTAGAGCCTGGCAACTATCTACCAAAGCTGTTTGTTTACAATAGCTTCTAGTCATCTGTTCTAGTGTTTTTCCACAGAGACCCAAGACTTTGTGTTAGCAGGCATGCATGTTAGGCCTACCGATGTCTTCAGGCCTATGGCTGATTCCAGGCCTTCGGTGTGTATAGACAGAGATGCCCCTGACAATTTACTGCATTATTTTCTGTAGATAAAGTTTCTTAAGTCAACTTTATCATGAAAACTTTTATTTTCCTTTCAATGATGACAGAGGTTTGCTAAGTGTAGTTGTCACTTGTATATATGACTTTATTTTTATTTCTTGCAACTTTTGATACATTAGTTGTTGTTTTGATTTTAACATAATATATGTAACTTCTTTTCTGATCTTATCTGTTTGATAGTCTACATCTTATACTTGAGTGAACATCTTTAGATTTGCAGATTCTTCTGTCATATTGAAAATATTTTCTATACTTTAGCATGTAATTATTTTCTATCATTCCTCAGATCTGCTATATTCCATTTGTATGTTTTAAATAATGTATCTTTGTTCTTGACAGAATATTACAACCCCACTACCTTGTCTTTAGTCTCTGATATACTGTCTTCCCTATGACAATTCTATGGGTGAGGTACTTTCCTGATCTTTTTGTTTGACTTATTGAAACTTTCATTTCTAGCATTTCAGTTTTTTTATTCAGTATTTCTATCTTTAAAAAATATTTGATTTTAAATTATGTTTATATCTATGTGTTTGTATAGGTATGTACACATGGGTGCAGGTGCCCATGGAGGTATCTAAAGTTGCTGCTGGGAATGGAACTCAGGTTCCCTGCAAGAGCGGTATATCTCTCAATTGCTCTACTATTTCTCTAGCTTCAAAATTTCTATTTCTTGACTAAATTCCCTTTTTATATCCTTGTATTGACTTCATATTTCATTTAGTTTTTTGTGTTTTCTTAGAATTCACTCAGCAGTTTATTCATATCTTCTCTTATTTATCAGAACATGTTTATGATCATGAAATTTCATTGAAGTCATTCTTATTGAGGTCAATACTGTGGGATTTGTATATTTTTGGAGGAGACAAGTTGTCTTTGTGTTTATATTACTTTTTTGTTTGTGTTGGGACGTGTGCATCTGGAAAGTCACTTTTCTTCTTTCAGTAGGAATGTGTTCAGGAAAAATTACTTTGTAGTAGAATTGAAGAGTCATTTCCTCTTTAAGACTGGCGTTCAGGGAGGGCACTAGGTTCTAATTCCAGTCCACCTATGAATGTAGAATCCTATCTGCTTCATTAGTTACTATCTAGGGCTAGAGCCATCATGATAATAGAGTTATAGCTAATTACAAAGGAATCATTCCAATTATTTTGGGATTTAAATACACTGACAGTATTGTGTATATTAATGTGTCAGATATTAAGGGTATTCACTGAAAGCAAAATAAAGGAAAAAAAATCCCACAGTAAGAAAGACTAGTGATTGGTAGGAAGCATGAAGGAAGGTGGTTCATAAAAAGTAAAGGTTGTGTAAGATCAAGAAAAAAAAAGAGGGAGATGAGAGAGGTTGGGCAGAAAATAATCTGAAAGAGAGAGGTAAAGACAGATTTACTACAGATAATGCAGAATAGTTTCATCTCTCTGAATCCACAAAGGACCCCAAACCAGGACAGTCTTTGTTCTTTGAGACATTAAATTGAGAAAGAAAAAAACAGGAAAAAGAAAAAAAAGAGGTATAAGACAGGATCAAGACGCTCTTTAAAATTAACATTGGGTATTAAAAAGGAATAGATGCTACAGGGAGAAGGAGTTGGGTTGGGACATAGGACATAACAAGTACTTGGTCTGGTAGTTTCTAGGGGTGTGTCTTACCGTGGGAACTCCTCTGTGAGCCAAACTCTTCATCACCCACCTCTTCAGTGCCAAACTCTTCCAGCCTGACTTCTTAGCATGAAGCCACTTGAGTCCTACTCCCTGTGCAGGGAACCCCTCCAGTGGCATTCTCAACTCTGGCTCTCTCAAAGGAATTTTCAATCTTACAAGCTAGAACTTTCGTAAGTGGATAAACCTGAAGTTTAAAAAGAAACGTATTTGTTTCTCATATCATAGTTGAAGATCTGTCTCTGTTCATCTAGCTGAACATGAATGTTTTGTACAAGTCAAAGAGGTCATGGCTTTGTCTCTGTGAACAGGTGGCCCTAGTTTCCCTCTCACAGAAGCCTAGAAAATGACATATTCTCATGAGCAGTGGGTGAACTCATTCACAACCGGCAAGTTTTCCTCCAGGTTCTTAGGCTAATTTGCTGTAGATGAAACAGGAGAGATGTAATCACTTCAGCCCTTAGGCCTGATTTAAGCATTGAGACCAAGTACGTTGCTAATTAAAACTATACTCGTTTTAAAAACAGGAAAATAGGTAGCCAGGTAACTTCAAAGCTTATCATTTTACACCTATGTAAGTATTTTTCCCATTTAAGTGATATTCAAAAGCTACAGAATAATCACAATTCAAGGATGTAAATAATCAGCAAGCATGGTGACATACACCTTTAACCTCAGCACTCAGGAGGCAGAAGCAGAGCTGGAGGCCATCCTGATGCACATGAAGAATTCCAAGCCAGCCAAGGATACATAGTGAGACCCTGTCTTAAAAAAATTGTGTATAACAATCAGGAAGAAACAAACAAGAGAATAACCAGGCAGACAGAATGAACACTAGATATAGGTCAGTAGAGTTTAGGAACTCAAGTACACTGCCACCTGCTGCCTGGCTTGGGTAAGCCTCTCTGTGTTCTATTTTCTTGTTTGTATAATAAAATATATGATTAAAGGACACTCCTGTCCCTAACATTCTACTTGAAAACAGTAAGCAAAACATAAGTAAGGGAGGTTAAATAATGCTTAATATTGTTCTACTTACGGGAATGGAAATAGTGGAGAAAGACCGGATGACTCACACAAGGAAATCAGCCTAGATTGCTGGAGGCTCAGAGAACAAGCTGAAACCTGATGAGAGTCCCACCTGCTTTTCACATTCTTCTTAAGCCCAGCCTCAGTGTGAGGACAAACCAGACAGTGGAAGGGAAATGTTGGAGTGAGAGGAGAACCTTAAGAAAGAGGTTATGACCCTGAAGGCTGCTTGTTCTTACCCTGTCCTCAGCAGATAGGGTTGAGTAGAAACAGAGTCGGGGAAATGAGTTGAAACAGCTGGTGGGAAATGAAGAGAAAAGGTACTCTACACACCAGGTGCATGTGACAGCCACCTGGTCTAGGAAGCCAAAGGTGACTTGAGTTCATGGAGGATGAGCCCTATGTACTTAGTCAATGGCCTTGGACCTTAGTTTTCTTGAGTGTGTAGTTCATGTGATCTAGAAAAGTGAGAGATGTAGATATATTAAACTCACCAAATATCTCGTTTCTTTTCACAACAGTGAGAGGGCTTTGTGGTTTTACTTCACACAGAGGGATGAATTAATGGCTTTCTCACCCAATGGGAGCTGGGTTTTAATTCAGATTCCCCTGTAAGTAAGTCAGTATCTCAAAGATCATACATGTGAAAGGGTATCCATCTTTGAGAGCTGTAAAGTGCCAAGCGTCCTCTAGGATTAGAGAAGTGGCGTTTCAGTTGCTCCATTCTGATGGAGAAAGGCTTTCTCAGAGAGTTTTTGTTTGTTTTTCTTTTCCGTTGCCCACTTCATCCCCATCTACATCTGTTTATTTAATTTTTGAAAGTAAGAGACTTGTATGCTTCAGCTGGGCCAAGGAAACTTTACTTTTGGGAAACCTCTTGTTTATTTCACCCTTATAATGGAAAGTTAGGTCAAAAGATGCCTCGCTCTCCCTCAAGGCTTTTCAGCTAGGCCCTCAGGTGAGGAGAGGAAGGTGGCCAGAGAATGAAGATTGCAGTCTCTCTTACTAGGAGTAATTTAACTAGGTACTTCCGCCTCAACACACTGCTGGGAACCTGGCCGCACCCTCTCCCATCCTTTAAGTGATTTCACTGGAACAGGAGAAAAAAATTTAAGCTTGAAGTCAGTCAGTTATCCTCTACCAGCCTAAATCAGGAATGCCAAACCCCACAGCCCCAGATTCAGAAGATGGGCAGCTGAGAACTGCTACCCCTTAATCATCTGCAAGGTACTTTAGGCTGAGGCTCAATTTGGGTTGTACTAGAGGGGTGAGGTGAGATACATTTCTGTGGGGGAGAAACTGAAACCTTGCCTCTAGATTGTTGTGGAAGATCAGCTTCCCGGTTATTGTAGCTGGTGTTCCACAACCGCACACTTGGCTTCGCAGAAGTGAGGGAACAGGAAGCGTTAAGCTTGATGAAATCGGTGACTGACTTGTACAGCCAATGGAAAAAAAGTTTGATGTGCTCATAAATATGGGTTTGGGGAAGTTGCTTAACAGTCTCACCACCAAGATTAATATTGCCCAACAGCTAAATGAGACTAGTACCGCCTACATCATAGTAGGACTCCTACGAGAAAATTCGCTTGTGAAATGTTGCCTTGATAGTTCGCGCACTTGAGCAGTATGTGGAGGTCAGACTGGAGAAGTAGGCCACCAAACCGAAGAGGAACTCCCATGTCTGCCATCTAGTTGGCAGAGTAAGCATCTCTGCTCTGCGCGGATGTGAAGCAAAGCATCACGTTTAGCATCCGCAGCACGGCGGTGAACCTGGGCCCTAGCCTCGGAGGGGCCCGAGAAGACTTGGGGTTCAGACGGCTCAGGCTAGGTGTTGGGACACTGCGGATGGCCGGGCCGCTCCCTTGAGCCCTTACTCTCTGTCAGACCGGACTGACTGGTTCCAGCGGCTCACCCAAAGGAATTTGGGTGGCCTTCACTCTCCATGGAGTACCGCCCCTTCCCCCGCCCTCACCTCCCAACCCGTGCGATAACATCAAACTGCACCAGCCTCTGAGTTACCGAAAGCCCGGAGAGGAAACCGATACTCGCCTGCCCGGCTAGGCTCCCCCTCTCGCTAGGCAACTACACCTCCCACTTGGGAAACACTGAAGAACCAGCAGTAAATGCTAGAATTTCAGGAAAGGATCCAGAGGTGCTACCCTACCCCATTCTCCCATACTTCCCTCATTCTCTCAACTTCTGTCTTTAATCTTTCCTCCCTTTTGCCCCGCAAACTCCCAATAGCAAGCCTTTAAATAATCTGTCGCCAACAGGCGCGACTTCTCACAAAAAAGAAACGGACTCTGTTCTATTCTTCAGAAGAGTCTCAGAGACCTGGAGTTGCCTAGTCATTTGTATCCTAGGACTCTTGGGAGTGGGCTTTGCTCCTTCACGTGGCTTAAAAACCACAAAGGAAGGTTTGTCTGTTAATAAGCAGCCAGAGGCTGCGTCTATCTCCCCCTCCTGTTCAGATCTGAAGTCAGTTAGTTTCAGCAACTTCTTTCAAAGAAACAGCAACCTCAAAGTTTACATATTCCCCTCCACCCACTGCTGAGGATGGAACCCAGGCCCATCAGATGCAAGCCAAGACGCTAGTCCAGCCTCCAGGAACACCAGAGTATCAATAGTAAATGTTTCACAAGAAAGCGTTAGAATCGAAAATATAAAATTCAAGTATTAGACAAAGGAGAGCAATAAAATGATATAAACATGAAGGGAAGTTTCACACAGCCTATCTTTTTAGGTGTGCCTTTCCCATATTTTATTAAACTTGAGTTGTTGCTTTTAAAAAACAGCAGCATTATCAAAGATGTATCTGTACAAACATTTTACAAAAGAAAACTTTGTAGTATTGGCTACATCAAGGGCAAGCTGAAAAATAGATGCAGTCCAGCAAAGACATTTAAAATGACTTCAGACGTCGGAAACGCCTTTTCTTCTCATACAAACGATGGCAGATGAACACTGCACAGGATCAATTAGTGAACTGCTCTTCCTTTCCTGAAGGTTGTGAGGCAGGGAGCTGAAGGATCATCGACAACCCAGGATAGCAAAAGCCCTGCTTTCCCATTTCAAACCGTTTAAGTCTTTGCATTCAAGTCGCTGGGAAACGCCTGGGCTGCTTGGCACTAGCTTCTTAACCAAGTTACCTAGCCAGCCTTTGCTTAACTCTCCGGGTCAGGTTTCTAAGTGACTGGATAAGGAATTTCAGAAATGCGTCCTTCAAAACCAAGGGCGAGGAGGTGACCTGAGCTCAGCATCTAGGGAACTTGTTTGTGGAGAGAGAAGGAAGAGGTCATAGCTGGGAGGAAAATTACCTCCTGGCTAAAAATCAGCAGGCTAACCCATCTGGTCTGAGGTGCCCTGGAAACCCGTGAATCTACAAACTAGGTTCCCTTCGCATCTCCCCCAACTCCTTAAGCTCCACCTTTTTGTATTTTCCCGACTTCCTCCGGTTGGTGACCACCAAGACCACCACACCGGCCACTAATGCCACCGCGACGACAACGATGACGGCGATAAGGCCGGCGGTGAGGCGTTTCATGGAGAACTGGGGTGGCTTCTCGTCCAGGTAGTAGATGAGCGTCCGCTCCACTTGCAGGGGCTCTCCACGCACTTGCAGGTCCAGGCCGCGGCGGCCAACGAACAGTGACTCGCCTTTGATGTCCCTTTCGAAGTAGTAGGCGGCATCAGCGATGTCCACGTCTCTCAGGCCCTTCTGCGATGCGTTCTGCCGCAGCTCGATCTGGATGGTGGGCTCTTCATAGTGCACCGCGGACAGGAAGCTGGGGTGCAGCTTGTAGCGTTGCTGGAAGAGCCGCCGCAGCTCGGAGTCTAGGTCAGAGTGGTTGAAGGCTCGGTCGGTCGGGCGGTGGCGCAACTCAATGAGGATGTGGTGGGTTCGTACCACTTCGTCGCAGCGCAGGCTCTGGTCTCCCTTGTCAGTGCGGCGCACGCCCACCGAGTTTACGCACCAGCACACCGAGGTCTGGTTGCACTGGCGCGCCTTGAAGCGGCCCTTGTCGTCACACTCGGGGTCGTAGAGTCCATCGTTGTCCAGGATCGCGTGCTCGCTCGGCTTCACCAGGCTGCGGCCGCTCTTCTGGGAACTCATGCGCGCTTTGAGCAGCAGGCACTTGGAAGTTAGTGTGGAGCAGTCGACCAACACCTGTGAGCCTATTGCCCGACATTGGCAGACCCCACCTGGGCCATCTGAGTTGCAGACGGTCATCTTGTTGGTGGGGCATGTGCAGTTGATCTGGGCCATGCAAAAGCGGGTCACCATCAACAGCAACAGCAGCAGCGGCGGTGCTAGATCCAAGCCTCTCGCCATGGTGGGGTGGAGTAGAACGGCTACAGACCAAGGGCAGGGATTCTGAAGGATCAAGTTGGGTAGGACACTGCAGGCGACTCCTGCCGGGGCCGTTCCCTCTGGCTCTTATACTCTCTTGTACCCGTAGGACTGGTTAGCTAGTGACTCACTCAATGGAATCTGGGTGGCGCTCTCCATTCCCAGTCTCGCGGAGGAAGCCGTCAGTCCTGAGCTGCCTGAGATAGGATCAGGCAGAGGAGGCTGCTCCTGCCATCTGCTGACCAAAACCCCAGAGAGGAAACCAGTACTTACCTGGCTCCACCCTGGAAAAGCTGTCCTCCTCAGAACCAGGGTGTCCCACCTCTCCTAGTGCGCCTCCGGAGTTCCTCCAGAGGCCCAGCTCCCGACTCCACACCGCATAATCCCATACCTTCTTTTTCTCTCTCAACTCCTATCTTCAGTTTCGTTTCTTCCCTCTTTTCTTACTCCAGAACACCTTTTAACACAGTTAAACAGTTCGCTTCCAGGTCACTAACATAAGCTTTACCACACAGCCTTTGTCTGTAAGCCCTGTACTAGGTAAGATGATGCAGATGAGGCGGGAAGACTTGAAGTCACCCAGCTACTGATTTCCTACGCTTCTACCTGGGTCTTCTGCTTGGCTTTATGAACTATAAATGAATATTTATGAAAACAAAACGTTGCAGCATCCGAAGACAGGCTAGTGAAACAATTCTACTGCTACATCACCGGCACAATCCAGTTGTCCTAGCGTGCCACATATTAAAACTTCTATTAAACACACACACATGCTTGTACTTTTTAAAGATAAATGAAGAGAAAAATTTTGTAGAGTCAGTCAGTCCACTAGGAGAGGTGTAAAATGTGATTCTAAGAGAGCAAATTATTGACTTTCTTTCCCTGTGTTCAATGGAAGCAGATGAACTACTAAGTGTAATGAGAGAAGGGAACCTGTGAGAAACTGTGCCTTTTTAATAGGATGAAGGGGTGACAATCTCTTTTAGAATCTAGAGAAAGTCCACCATTCAGAGCTGTGGTAAAATTAACAATAATTAACAAACTATAATTATTTCCAGGTCCACCTTCAAAATACATTTTATATATCAGCACTTAATGTGCACCACTAGTATACTGTACAAGGGTGTCATTTGACTCAGGGAAGCCAGTCGGCATTCTCTGCACCATTAATTTTCAAGCAATTCCTGAGGCAGATAGATGCAAACATATTATTTTGTCTTTACAGACAGAGGAAGTCGAGACACGAGGGACAAATGCTTACCAAATAGCACTAGGAGATCTGAGTACACACCTCTGACTTCTACTCCCACTGTCTCTTTAGGTCTCTTGAACAACTAGCTTATCCTGTCTAACCTCCACCTATCTGTGCCCATCTTCCTTTTTGTTGAGAATACTGTGTGTGTGCTTGTGTGTGCATGCACTTGCGCACATGCTTGTTTTGTGTGCATGGGAGTATGCACAGGTAAGGAGACATCTTAGTTCTAAGCACAAAGTTCATATTTTATTCACTGGTGCACAATGTCAATTGCTGTCATAGTGACTGCCATCATCATTGTATCCCTGCAAACTTTCACACTTCTACAAGCGTTTGCAGAGTTGGGTACCTGGAATCTCCTTTTCTTTATCTGTTCCAGTATACAATTGTGATTTTCTGCTCAACTCATTAGTTACTTTCAGGAAGCCTTTCCTGACACATCCTTCCTGGTCCACTCAAGAATGTCTTTTCTCTGTACTCCCTTATCTTTTGCATGCTAGGATTAGCATAAACTACCCTTCCTGGGTCTTTGTTGCCCAGAGTAAAGTGGGTACATCAGAGGCTCTGTTTCTTAGATGATTTTTTTTTCTGAAAATCAAACTAAATAGACAAGGCAGTGAATGGTAAAGCTTTGTAAGCTTCATGGCAACGTTATATTCCATTAAAACAATATCCCATCTCCTCACCTTTCTAGTGATTTGCTGGGTGGCCACAATTCTATTATAACTTATAATGCCACCTCATTTTCATTCCCCTGAGTCCCAAACCAGATGGAGGAAAACTAGCGGGAAGGTGCTCTCAGCATAGGAGATCATGTGTTGACTACTTAGTTAACTCATGAGATTTTGTTATGTACTGGAATAGAGGAGTAGTAGGTGTCCAAGCCTGCTATTCTCTATGTGAAGATAGAGTGAACAAAGATGACTTCCAGATCCCCTGGCTTTCTGTTTTAATAGCTGGTCCTGTCAGGCTTTCCCCAACAGGCACAAACTGATCCACTTCTAATTCTCTCTTCCTCTAATTTAAAACAAAATCAAGTACTAGCTTAATTTTTTTTTATTATAGCATAGCAATGTTTAACAGAAGCTTTCCATCATCTCAGGATTGTCCAGTGCTTACAAGGGACAGCAGCCATGTCAGAATACTGCATCCCTGGCACACAAGTATATAGGAGACAGTAGGTACTGTGTGTTGGTTTAATTCACAGTAAATTGTGCCCAGAATGTCACAATATTGATCTGACATTCCCTGGAGTATATACGTGAGCTATTTAGTTGTTTATTACCTGAGACATATTAATATCACATGTGACTTCTTTGATTCCTATCCCTACCTTAGCCCACCTTCCAAATGCTTAGTTTTAAGGAAGACTAAATGATGGTACCTTGAGATTGCATTTATGTGTATGCCTGAACACAGACTTTTAATGGTCTTGTGCCTTTAGAAAGTGGCGATATGTTCTGAAGAAGGGCTGACTTTAGGGGTTAGGGTTAGGATTAGGGTTTGGTATGTTTTTTTAGGTTTAGGGTTCAATAGGTTTAGTGTTAGGGTTAGAGTTTCTGCTTGGTGGTTAAGGTATGAGTTAGGATTAAATTTAGTGGTTAGGTCAGTGTTACAGTTGGGATGGGGGTTATGTTTAAGGTTGATATTTGGGGATTAGGGATAAAGCTAGGAGTTAGAGTTAGGCTTAGTGTTCAGGTAAAGATATATGGCCATTGTTGACTTAGAGTTGGGGTTGAGTTCATGTTAGAGTTATGGTTAGAAAGTTAGGGGTAGACTTCAGTTTTGCTTAGTGTTGTTAGGTTTAGGGTTGATTAGGATTAAGTATAGAGAATGGGATAGGGTTAAGGTTTCAGTTTTGAGGTTTGTTTTAGGGTTATTGTCAGGATTACAGTTAAGGTTTAGCTTGTTTGGATTAGGTTGTAATTAGCATTAGTGTTAGGGTCAAGGTTGGGTTAGGATTAAGTTTAAGGTTAGGGGGTTAAAGTTAAAGATAGTGTTCTGAGGTATTGTAAGGCTAGTGTTAGGTAGTTGGCACTGGGATTATGTTTATGATTAGATTTAATGTTGGTGTCAGGTTAGGATTAGAGTTTGGTTTGGGGTAGTGTTTATGGTTACAGCTTACAGTGTTAAGCTTAGGTTTGTGGCTGGGGTTACATTTTATATAGGGTTAAGGCAGATTAAATGTGTGGTTAAGTTTAAGGTGTTGTGAGCGGTAATGGTTAGGGGTAGAATTAGGGTTTCTGGTTGCTGATATATTTAGGGCCAGTGTTCAAGCTAGGGTTGAAATTATGGTGACAGTTAAGATTTGATTTTGATGTGAATTTAAGTAGAGGTTGGTTGTAGGCTTAGAGTAAAATTAGAGTTATGGTTAAGATTAGCATTAGATGTAAATATGAGTGTTTAATTTGCTTTGGAATTATGGTTAGAGTCAGAACTAAATTTAGGCTTAGGACTCAGGAAAAAGGAGAGTTTAGTATTAGGGTAGGTACAGAGTTTGTGTTTAAAATTGCGTTATGGTTAGTTTTAGACTTAGTTTTGTTGTTCAGGTAGATGGTTTTGGCTATGGTCTCATTAGGGTTCTTGTATGGTCATGCTTAGAAATATCAATAGTGTTAGGGTTAGACAGGGTTATGCTAGAGCGAGGCTAGGGTTAGGGTTATGTCTTTGGTTAGTATTGGGGTAGAGAAAATTAAGTTCATTTCTAAGATTGTTAGAGTTGTAGGTTTTGTTTGAGTTTTGGTTTGGGGATTAGTGTTAAGACTGGAGACTGTTTTAGGTATATTTCTAAGGTTAATGTTGGGAGTTAGAGGTAGGCTTAGTGTTAATGTCAGTGCTGCATTGTTGCTAAGATTAGTGCTTGTCCCGAGGTTAGGTTTAGGTTTAGGCTTATGGTTTAGAGTGTTAGGAAGAGCCATTGTTCGTAGTATGGTTACAGATAGTTTATGGCTTGCTATGAAATCCTGTAAAAGCTCTGGCTATTGATACAATAAGCGTTAAGGTTAGCATTAAGCCCAGTTTTAGGAGTTTTGCTTGAGGCAGTGCTCTAGTTCCAAATTGGGTTAGAAATATACTTAGGGCAAGAGTTTGAGCTTTTTGAAGGCTCAGGTAAATGCTAGAATTTGGGTTAGTATCCAAGTTATGTGTAGGGCAGAGCTAGTTTGAGGTTTATGACTGGTGTTTTAGAGTTTTACTGCTGTGAACAGACACCATGACCCAGGCAACTCTTATAAAAATTAGTTTTAATGTTTGGACAAGATGAAGGGTTAAGAGTTTGCTTATGATCTAATTAAAATTAAATGTACATTAAGACTAAGATTAGTGTTAAAATTAAGATTAGAAAGTATTGGGTTAAGGGTAGGCTATGGTAATAAAAGGTTAGGTTTAGTTTAATGTAATAGCCAAGATAACCTAGTTAGTGTAAGTTCTAGAAACAGTTTTAGGTTTATTGTAAGATAAATGTTAGCATTGGAGTTAGAGATAGAGCTATGTTTAGACCAGAATTTGTGTTAGAGAATGAGGGTTTTAGTTATATTTCTGAGTTTAATGTGAAGTTTAGAAGGATGGTTAATTTTAAGGTAGGGTTAGGTACAGTATTGGTATTATTTCTAAGGTTATTGTTAGAGGTAGGCCTAGTGTTAACTTTAGGGCTAGGTTTAAGTCATGGTTAGTGTTCCTTGGGTTAGAATTATGGCTAACTTTGTTTATTTATTTATTTATTTATTTATTTGTTTGTTTGTTTGTTTTTGAGACAGGGTTTCTCTGAGTAGCCCTGGCTGTCCTGGAACTCACTCTGTAGACCAGGCTGGCCTCAAACTCAGAAATCCACCTGCCTCTGCCTCCCAAGTGCTGGGATTAAAGGTGCGCGCCACCACCACCCTGCAATGGCTAAGTTTAGATTTAGTGTTAGTAGTAGAGACAATGTTAGCATTATGGATAGTGTTAGGCAAGAGTTTTATTTAAAGTTGGTATAAGGTCTACAATTGTTATTAGAAGTAGGGTTTAGTTTTTGAATTTGAGCTAGAGGTAGGCTTACAATTTCTTTAAGGCCAGTTGTATATTTAAGGCTAGTGTTTAAGTTAGGGTTAAATTTCTGGTGAGAGCTAGGGTTTGGGTTAGTATTCAAATTAGGTTTAGGAATAGAGCACGTGTTATGTTTAAGGTTAAGGCTAACATTAAGGATAGGGTTAGAGATAGGAAGAGAGTTTGGCTTAAATTTAGACTCACCTTTAGGATAGATTTATGTCAACTCTAGGTTTACAGTTAGTATTTGGGTTTGGCATTATCCAATCAAGGTTTATGGGCTGAAAGGCACTAGGAAGCTAGAATGTCCACACAAGATTTGTCTTTAAATATGTTTCATTTATTCACACAAAGATTCCTTATAATATATGAATATTAAAGTTAAGCAAACATCTCACCAAGTAACAGTAATAGTTGATTGGGCAGAAAATGCTGCTGCAGGGTTCCTCTGGGGAATCTTCTCCAGTGAGGACACTTTATAAGCTTGTTGGTTCCATCCACCTCTACTGTGAGGCCTTTCCCTTTAATAGGTTGAGAATATAAAGTAGATAATGGTGAAGGTCCAGGAAGTCCTTGAGAGCACCGGCCAGTTGGTCTGTGTGAGCCCAGCAACAGTGTTAGAAGTTCAACAATCACTGAATCCAAAGTCACACACAACATCCCTAGCTAGAGAAGCTATGTCTTGGGAGCACAGCAGTGTGACCCTAGAGACCACTTCCAAAGTTCCAAGTTTTGTATCACTTTACTAGAGGCTGCTTTGTGCTGTCTGGACAGCCAGCTTGGGGCTGGAATAATAGCATAACACCACTACCTGGACGTTAATTCATTAGCATATCAAGGCCTGTTCAAGGATAGGCTCCAATCTGAAGTGCTGAGTGGACTGGCTGGGGTTTGCTTCTGAGGGCTACCTTTTATCAGTGCAAACTCAGGCTTACATTATTCCAAGTTACAGAAGATGGTTTCAGTTATGTTTCTAACAAAGAAAGAAGTTTCTGTAGTGTTAGGGTTAAGGGTAGTTTTATGCAATGGGTTGGTTAGTGCTAGGGTTAGGATTATGACTGTTGCTATGGTTAAAATTAGTATTAACATTAGTTCTGTAGTTATGGTCAATCATATGCTTAGTGTAAGGTTAGAACTATTGCTTAGGTTAGAGCTAGTGATAAGGTTAGACAAAATGTTAGGGTTAGGAGTAAGGTTTGGAGTTCAAGGACAGAACAAATGGGCAAAATAGCAAACCAACTCTGATGGAAGTCCTAGACAGGAGCACACATGGATATGTGAGTATCATGTGCTTGAAAGCAATAGTACTGCAGCTCACATGTATGTCTCACTAAAGCACTGCCTCTTAATGTCTGAGTAAAAACAGTTGTCCTACTACTGGAGCACAAACTGATGTGCATGTACTGAAACAACTGAGCACAGGGTTGTATTTGTATTACCGTGCAGAAGCCTATCTTAAACAGCAATGCTGGAGGAGCAGATGGGAGAACATCAATGTACTGGCTGAGCTATGCACCTCTGTGTACACACAGAGCTGCAAACTTGGCTGTACTACTTCTGTATGTCTATAGATCTAACTAGACAGTGCCATATGTATATTTACTTGTAAAGAAGTGCAAATGTTTACTCATAACATGTTTATTCAAATAACAAAGACTTCCTGCATTGCACACAGACACAGATGTGCTTGTGCAGAAGTAGAGAAGTGTGCCCTGATGTTCTACTAATGATGTGCTCATGTATTTCCTGGTAAATGTGAACACATGGATGTTCATGAACAGCAGTTCACACAGGTTTACTAGTACAAAAGCACACATGGAAATCAAGTAAAGGAGTGTACATAGATGCATTATCGCAGGAGATATCACACATGTTCTCTCAAAGCAGTACACATGTGTATAAGAATACAGCTGTACTCAGATGTACTGTTATAGAAACACAAATGTGATAAGTCCTACAGAAGAACTTACAGTTGGGTGACATCACTCTTCATGGAACTAGACCATTGTTCACAAAGATATACTGTTACATCACTGGAGTTAGTGTACTAGTGGAGCAGTGAATATCTGTCTATTATTAAAGCACTACACAATTTTCATATACACCATTAATTAGATCTTGTTACAAGAACTTAGTGCACTGTGAATGGAGCAGAAATGCCTTTTTGGCCTATGCAAAGGCAACAAGCCCTTAAGAATAGCAATCTACTGTCTGTTGCTTAAAGGACACCTTAGGGGACAACCCAAATCTATCTGCCCCACAAACAGGAGAAATTTCGGACCTGCTAGGACATACAAACTTCCTCAAGGCCAGTGGCAGAGGACCCTTCCTGTCTGCACCTGTGCCTGGAGAAGACCTAAGGCTTCACCTCTGTATCCAACCCCTCAAAACCCAGAGGAGGCTGGACTCTGAGGAGCTCTGACACAGGAACATATGATAATAAGATCACAGGATCTCAGGAGCTTGGGCACACCAGAATTTCAGGAGCTCAGAAGCAGCCAGACTTCCAGAAGCTATAACAACCAGGGTATCAGGATCACAGGATCACAGAGACAGCTGGGCTCTGAGGACTTCTGACACAGCCAAGATAACAGGACAGACAGGCTCCAGTCAGAGATAGTGAGTGAAGATAGCACTAGAAATAACCAGATGGCAAAAGGCAAGTGCAAGAACATAAGCAACAGAAACCAAGGTTACTTGACATCATCAGAACCTAGTTCTCCCAACATAGCAAGTCCTGAAAACTCGATGACACCAGAAGAGCAAATAAAGATTTAAAATCACTTCTCATGATGATTATAGAAGACTTTAAGAAGGACATAAATAACCCACTCAAAGAAATACAGGAGAGTACATGGAAACAGGTAGAAACCCTTAAAGAGGAGACACAAAAAAACCGTTAAAGAATTATAAGAAAACACAAGCAAACAGGCAAAGGAATTGAGCAAAATGATTCAGGACATGAAGTGGAGGTCAGCGTGTTGGAAAATGCAGATCGATCCATTTTTATCTCCTTGTACAAAGCTCAAGTCCAAGAGGATCAAGGACCTACACATAAAACAGCACACAGTGAAACTAATAGAAGAGAAAGTGGGGGGCATGGGGGAAAGTTTTTGAACAGGACACCAATGGCTTATGCTCTGAGATCAAGAATTGACAAATGGGCCTCATTAAATTTCAAAGCTTCTGTAAAGCAATAGGATAAAACAACCCCTCACAGATTGGTAAATGATCTTTACCAATCCTCCATCTGATAGAGAGAGGGCTGTTATCCAAAATTTACAAAGGACTCAAGAAATTAGGCTCCAGACAATCAAATAACCCTATTAAAAATGGGGCATAGAGCTAAACAAAGAATTCCCAACTGAGGAATATCAAATGGCCCTGAAACACCTAAAGAAATGTTCAACATCTTTGGTCATCAAGGAAATGTAAATCAAAACAACCCCGAGATTCCACTCATACCAGTCAGAATGGCTAAGATTAAAAACTCAGATAACAACAGATGCTGGTGAGGATGTGGAGAAAGAGGAACACTCCTCTATTGTCAGAATTGTAAGCTTGTACAACCACTCTGGAAACCAGTCTGGCGGTTCCTCAGAAAACTGGACATAATATTACCTGTAAATCCTGTGATACCACTCCTGGACATATACTCCAAAATGCTCCAAAATATAACAAGGACACATGCTCTACTATGTACATAGCAGCCTTATTTATAATAGCCAGAAGCTGGAAAGAATCCAGATGTCCTATAGCCCAGAAATGAATATAGAAAATATCTTATAACCCAGAAATGGATATAGAAAATGTGTTACATTTACACAATGGAGTATTACTCAGCTATTAAAATCAATGAATTCATGAAAATATTATACAAATGGATGAAACTAGGAAATATCATTTTGAGTGAGGTAACCTAATCCCAAAAGAACATACATGGTATGCACTCATTGCTAAGTGGATATTAGCCCAAAATCTCACAATACCCAAGATATAACCTCACAGACCACATGAAGCCTAAGGAAAAAAAAAGACCGAAATATGGGTGCTTCTGTCCTTCTTTGAAGGAGTAGCAAAATACTCACAGGAGTAAATATGAGACAATTATATGGGGCAGAAACTGGACATGAGACCATACAGAGACAGCTTCACCTGGAGATCCCTCCCAGATGCAATCATCATATGCAAACATTGTTGTGAATGTCTGGAAGTGCATGCTGACAGGAGCCTGATATACCTGTCTCCTGAGAGGCACTGTCAGAGCCTGACATATACAGAGGCAGATGCTCACAGCTAACCATCAAACTGATCACAGGGTTTCCAGTGGAGGAGCTAGAGAGAAGACTGAAGGAGTTGAAGGGACTTTTGGCTCCAAGGGGAGAACAACAATACCAACCATCCAGATCTCCCTGTGTCTAAACAGTCAGCCTGGGAACACATATGGAGAGACCCATGTCTCTAGCTGTATTTGTAGAGGACAATGGACATTTTGGGCATCAGTGGGAGAGGAGTGCCTTGGTCCCTTGAAAACTGGATGCCCCAGTGAGGGGAAATTCGAGGGAGGGTAGGTGGGAGTGTGTGGTGGGTGGGGGTCACACACTCATAGAAATCAGAAGAGAAAGGATGAATCCATCTGAGGGTGGGGAATGAGGAAAAGGGATAACATCTGAAATGTTGATAAATAAAGTACCCAATAATAAAAAAAGAAAAACAAACAATCAAACAAACAAATAATGGAACTAGCTATGGCAGTTGAACATTTGAGACTCTTTAGCAGCAACTTAACATTACCCATATTATGGGGATTCCTTATAATTGTCAAGGAAAAGAGACTGTGGAATGGGCCCATGGAACTTTAAAACAATATCTTCATAAAATAAAAAAGGGGGAGATATATCCTTGTACACCACAAATTTATTTAAATCATGTTGGGCCTTGGATGAGGTAACTCCATTTAACCTGCACCCTTCAGTCACGTAGCACACAGGTAGAGGGTGTGATTAGCAGGTCTCCACCTCCAGAGATTAAAATATTAATGAGTTATCTAAAGGCTGGGGGTGGGGGGACTTAGCTAATTAAGTTATTCCCTCCCCTTTCCCCTTTCCTATAAAAGGCGAGACCCCCTGACTTTTGGTGGGGAAAGTGCATACCATCTACATCTATTCATCATGCCATGAACAATAAAAGCTTTGGAAAACTGGACTCCACGTATCCCCTGGGCCTGCGCCGCCACCAGATTTCCAGCTTTTGGAACTTTGGAACCTTGAACTGCAGCCACCAGCTCGTGGCAGCTGCATGCATGTGGGACCCTTCTGCCAGTGGTGTGGGAAGTGCCACGAAACCCTGCAGCTGGCCCTCGCTGCCCGCCGGATCCCCCGAGTTTTTTTCCCCACAAAATCACGTATTAAATAAGGTATTAAATAAGGGAAGAGGGAATGTTTGTGTTTTTTTCTGCAGGATGCTGAGGAAGCATGGTGGCCACCAGAGGGATGGATGAGACATGCTGATGCCAGGAGAATGAATGATGCTGACTTGTGAGCTTGCTGAGTGCCCTGACAATGGTGACTGGGAAGCTGTACTGGACATAAGTTCCCCACCCACCATTGCTTACCTATACCCCTGATGGGACAGGCTGCCTTTTGTCAAGTTTGTAGACTTTGTGGAACAGAGAATCAAAAAGAGAAGTTATAATGCCTCTTATATTTTTATTAAATGGGACCAGGTATTCAGACTCAGTCATGGACTGGTTTAGAAATCAATCCAATATAGAAAATAACAGTCTTCATTTGGAATTCTGGTTCTGGACATTTTCAGAGACATATATGGAAATTAGCTTCAGTTCTCTATGATGTTATGTTAGCAAGAGATAAAGTTGGGGCAGGATCTGGATTTCAAACACAGGTTAGCACATGTGTTAAGGCTCTTTTAATTGTCAAGTTAAAAATACCTTTGTTTCTTGATTTGGAATTTTGATGGGGATTGCATTTATTTTATAGATTGCTCTTGGCAAGATGGCCATTTTTACTAAATTTATCCTGCCAATTCAGGAGCATGGGTGATCTTTCCATCTTCTGAGATCTTCTTCTATTTCTTTCTTTAGAGACTTGAAGTTCTTGTCATACAGATCTTTTACTTGCTTGGTTAGATTCACTCCAAGGTGTTTTATATTGTTTGTAACTGTTGTGAAGGGTGTCATTTCCCTAATTTCTTTCTCAGCCTGGTTATCCTTTGAATAGAGGAAGGTTACTGATTTATTTGAGTTGATTTTATATCCAGCCACTTTGCTGAAGTTGTTTATTAGGTTTAGGAGTTCTCTGGTGGAAATTTTAGGGTCACTTATCATCTGCAAATAGAGAAATTTTGAATTCTTCCTTTCCTATTTGTATGCCTTTGACTTCCTTTTGTTGTCTAATCGCTCTAGCTAGGACTTCCAGTACTATATTGAATAGGTAGGGTGAGAGTGGGCAGCTTTGTCTAGTCCCTTATCTTACTGGATTGCTTCAAGTTTCTCTCCATTTAGTTTGATGTTGGCTACTGTCTTGCTGTATATTGCTTTTATTATGTTTAGGTATGGGCCTTGAATTCCTGCTCTTTCCAAGACTTTTAACATGAAGGGATGATGAATTTTGACAAATGCTTTCTTAGCATCTAGTGAGATGATCATGTGTTTTTTTTCTTTGAGTTTGTTTCTGTAGTGGATTACATTGTTGGATTTCTGAATATTGAACCATTCCTGCCTTCCTGGTATAAAGCCTACTTGATCATGATTAATGATTGCTTTGATGTATTGTTGAATTCAGTTTGCAAGAATTTTATTGAGTATTTTTGCATCAATATTCATAAGAGAGATTGGTCTGTAGTTCTCTTTCTTTGTTGGGTCTTTGTGAGGTTTAGGTATGAGCATAATTGTAGCTTCATAGAATGAATTTGGTATTATTCCTTCTGTTTCTATTCTGTGGAATAGTTTGAAGAGAATTGGCATTAGGTCTTCCTGGAAGGTCTGATAGAATTCTGCACTAAAACCGTCTGGTCCTGGACTTTTTTTGGTGGGGAGACTTTTAATGACTGCTTTTTTTTTTTTAGGGGTTATGGGACTTTTTAGATGGTTTATCTGCTCCTGTTTTAATTTTGATACTTGGTATCTGTCTAGAAAATTGTCCATTTCATCCAGATTTTCCAATTTTGCTGAGTAGGATCTGACGATTTTTTTTTAATTTCCTCTTTTTCTGTTGTTATGTCTCCCTTTTCAGTTCTAATTTTATTGATTTGAGTGCTGTTTCTGCACCCTTTGGTTAGTCTGGCTAAGGGTTTGTCTATCTTGTTGATTTTCTCAAAGAACCAGCTCCTGGTTTTGTTGATATTTTGTATAGTTTTTTTCTGATTCAACTTGGTTGATTTAAGCCCTGAGTTTGATTATTTCCTGCCGTCTACTCCTCTTGGGTATATTAGCTTCTTTTTGTTCTAACGCTTTCAGGTGTGCTGTTAGGTTGATAGTGTATACTCTTTCCATTTTCTTTTTGTGGGCACTTAGAGCTATGAGTTTTCCTCTTAGTACTGCTTTCATGGAGTCCCACAAGTTTTGATGTGATATGTGTTCATTTTCATTAAATTCTAAAAAGTCTTTAATTTCTTTCTTTATTTCTTCTTTGACCAAGTCATCATTGAGTAGAGCATTGTTCAGTTTCCACGTGTATGTGGGCTTTCCATTGTTTTTGTCCATATCAAAGATGAGTCTTAGTCCATGGTGGTCTGATAGGGTACAAGGGATTATTTCAATCTTTTTGTATCTGTTGAGGCCTGTTTTGTGACCAATTATATGGTCTATTTTGGAGAAGGTACCAAGAAGTGCTGAGAAAAAGGTATATTCTTTTGTTTTAGGATGAAATGTTCTATAGATATCAGTTAAGTTCTATTGGTTCATAACTTCTGTTAGTTTCATTGTGTCTTGGTTTAGTTTTTGTTTCCATGATTTTTCCATTGCCGAGAGTGGGTTGTTGAGATCTCCTACTATTATTGTGTGAGGTGCAATGTATGCTTTAAGCTTTAGTAAAGTTTTTTTTTTTTTTTTTTTTGTATGTGGGTGCCCTTGCATTTGAGGCATTGATGTTCAGAATTGAGAGTTCCTCTTGGCACACTTTTCCTTTGATGAAAATGAAGTGTCCTTCCTTATCTTTTTTGATTACTTTTTGTTGAAAATCAATTTTATTTGATATTAGAATCACTTCTCCAGCTTGTTTCTTGGGACTATTTGCTTGAAAGATTGTTTTTATCCTTTCACACTGAGATAGTGCCTGTCTTTCTCACAGAGGTGCGTTTCTAGTATGCAGCAAAATGCTTGGTTTTGTGTTTATGTATCCAGTCTAACAGTCTATGTCTGTTTATTGGAGAATTGAGTCCATTGATATTAAGAGATATTAAGGAAAAATGAATGTTGCTTCCTTTTACTTTTGTTATTGGCGGTGGAGTTATGTTTGTGTAGCTATCTTCTTTTAGGATTGTTGGAAGATTACTTTCTTGCTTTTTCTAAGATGTAGTTTCCCTCCTTGTATTGGAGTTTTCCACCAATTATCCTTTGAAGTGCTTTATTTGTGGTAAGATATTGTGTACATTTGGTTTTGTTATGGAATATTTTGGTTTCTCCATCAATATTGATTGAGAGTTTTGCTGGGTATAGTAGTCTGGGCTGGCATTTGTGTTATCTTAGGGTCTGTATGATATCACTTCAGAATCTTCTGGCTTTTATAGTCTCTGGTGAGAAGTCTGGTGTAATTCTTTAGGTCTGCCTTTATATGTTACTTTACCTTTTCCCCTTACTGCTTTTAGTATTTTTTCTTTGTTTTGTACATTTGATGTTTTGATTATTATGTGGTGGGAGATATTTCTTTTCTGGTCTAAAGTATTTGGAGTTCTGTAGGCTTCTTGTATATGTATGGACATCTCTTTCTGTAGGTTAGGAAAGTTTTCCTCTATAATTTTGTTGAAGATATTTACTGGTCTTTTAAGTTGGTAGTCTTCCCCCTCATCTATACCTATTATCCTTAGGTTTGATCTTCTCATTGTGTCTTGGATTTCCTGGATGTTTTGGGTTAGGAGCTTTTTGTGTTTTGCATTTTCTTTGACAGCTTTTTCAGTGTTTTCCATGGTATTTTCTGCACATGAGATTCTTTCTTCTATCTCTTGTATTCTGTTGGTGGTGATACTTGTGTCTGTGACTCTTGATCTTTTTCCTAGGTTTTCTATTTCCAGGGTAGTCTCCCTTTGTGATTTCTTTATTGTTTTGACTTACATTTTTAGGTCTTGGATGGTTTTGTTTAATTCCTTCACCTGTTTGGTTGCATTTTCTTGTAATTTTTAAAGAGATTTTTGTGTTTCCTCTTTAAGGGCTTCTACCTGTCTACCTGTGTTCTCCTTAAATTCTTTGAGAGTGTTATTTATGTCCTTCTTAAAGTCCTTTATAATCATCATGACAAGTGATTTTAATTCTGAAACCTGATTTTCTGGTGTAATGTAGTGGCTTGCTATGATGGGGAAACTAGGTTCTGATGTTGCCATGTAACTTTTGATTCTGTTACTTATGTTCTTGCACTTGCCTTTTGCCACCTGGTTAACTCTAGTGCTACTTGTACTCACTGTCTCTGACTGGAGCCTTCCTTTCTTGCTTGTGTCTGAACTTCTCAGGGTCCAGATGTCTCTGTGATCTTTTAATCCTGAGCTCCAGCTGCTCTGCGTACAATGGTTCCTCTAGGATGTCTCAGTATATGGTGTCTCTGAGGTAGCAGACCAGCTAGGTGTCCGCTGTTCTGGGTGCAGTGTCTTCTCTAGGATGTTTCAGGATAAGGTGTCCACTGCTCTGAATGCAGTGGCTCCTCTAGGATGTCTCTGGATATGTTGTCTATCGCTCTGAGTTCAGTTGTTCCTCTGCCGCTCTGGATTCAGTGGTACCTCTGTCGCTCTGGGTTCAGTAGACCCTCTAGGATGTCTCCACATCTGGTTGCCACACAGAAGCAAACCAGGTGGGGGTCTGCTCCAGGCCTCAGATCCTGGAGAGAAACAGAAGGGGAGTCATATTCTGCAGGGACAGGGTTTGGGTGTCTGCTGGATTCTGAGTGCTCTCTGCATCCAGCTATGGGCATAGGGCAGTGTGTGGGTGTTCTTACCTACTGCTCTGGGTTCAGTGGATTCTCTAGGATGTCTTGGGATTTGGCGCCCACATAGGAGCAGATAGGGGTCTGCACCAGGCCTCAGATCATGGAGAATGGCCGAAGGGGAGTAGTATTCTGCTGCTCTGAGTTCAGTGGACCCTCTAGGATGTCTCAGAATCTGCCATCCAGACAGGAGCAGACCAGGCTGGGGTCTCAAGATTTATTTTCAGTATGCTCTTTAACAATCTCTGAGAAACACAGAAGAAATACATCACTCTGGCTTACCTGTGTACTCAGGAGCTCCTGAGTTTGGTAGAGCAGAGTGTCTGTTGTCAGCCATCTCACTGATGTGCTATATAGACCAGACCAGAAGTTGGCTTGTTGACTTTGATTTGCCATGGATGGTCCAAGGCAGAAGGGCTGGTGGAAATGCCAGCTCTCCTGGCTGGAGTTAAGCACGTTAACTGAACTAATCTATGAATATCTGTTAACCCAGATATTCAAGACCAGGCCACTCAAATCACTGCCAGGAATCAAAAGCATTTCAGATAGACATCAAAAACAGGTTTCTTCAGGGACAGTTTTATACTGTCTTCATCATTAAAAACCCAAGTAAACAAACTTGTCATCATTAATGACACATGTCCTGGTATCATAACATGTTGCAAAATGGAAACTGTTAACTAAACATTTTTCTTTTAATGAATGTTGTATACACCGAGAGTATCACTGAGTCATTGGAATGTGGCATTTCAGTCTGGAAACTCCCATGTAGCCATCCTCTAGGTCAAGTAACAGAACATGGTCAGGTCTTCAGAAGCCTTGCAGAGGCTCCTTGCAGCTACTGTGCCTTCAGATGTTACCATTGTCTAACATTGAAAGCTATAAATTAATTTTTAAAAGATTTACTTACTTTATATATGTAAGTACATTCTCACTGTCTTCAGACACAACAGAAGAGGGCATCAGATTCCATTACAAATGGCTATAAGCCACCATGTGGTTGCTGGGAATTGAACTCAGGACCTCTTGAAGAACAGTCAGTGCTCTTAAGCACTGAGCCATCTCCCCAGCCCTAATTTAGTCTGTTTTGATCTTTATATAGTACATCGGTTCTGCAGAAGCATTAGATCATTTTTGATTTTTTTTTAACCTAGTACCAGTAAGAACAACCTTATTTTCAAATTTACAGAACAACAAAGGCAATCAGTTAATGTAGCTGTTAACTTGGCATTATTTTCAACACCAAAATAGCCAGGTATTAGCTGAATAAAAGCAGTGATACCAAAATCTATTCTAGATTCATTCAACAATGTATTTTGAATTTTGAAAACTCTCCTTCATCATCCCACCATAACCTGAGTCTCATGCCAGGAATTAGTAGCATCACTTGAGACAAAACAATTCTTACCTGACTAAGAGAAGACACCTGACTTACATGACCGAGTTTCTGTCCAGAAAGACTGGAACAGCAGCAGTCACTGTCTTCAAAGGTCATGAGGGTTGCTGTCTGCTCCCCTAACATTACTTTCTCACAGGGCTGTGGCAACTTGAAAACAGGGCTTTGTTCAGTTCTTAACAAAGAAAGCTGAAAAGTATCTGGACTGCTAGATAGTTTGCATAGGTTCTAGTCAGCACCAACATAGAGCAAGACAATGTGTTTGCTCACCAGATCTAATAGATAATTACTTAAAATAATATCTTAGAGAATTTTGTGTTAATAGGAGAAAAATTTCCACTCAATACATATTCATTTTTCTTCATTTCTTATGTGTCACATCTGAAACGAACACATGTAGAAAATTATTTTTAATTTTTTTATTTTATGTTTTGGAGTATTTTGACTGCATGTATTATGTGTACTGTGTGTGTGTGTTGTGCCCAAAAAAGCCAGAAAGGTGCATCAAATTCCCTGCAAAATGGAGTTTTAGACATTTGTGAACTGATGTATCAGTGCTGGAAAGAGAACATGGGGTCCTCTACAAGAACAGCAAGTGCTCTTAAACACTGAGCCGTCTCTCCAGTTCCAGGAATGGTATAAATAAAACCTGCTTACAGTACACATAAAGAGCTAAGTCATCAATAGTACTGCTTTTTTATTGTGTGTGTGTGTGTGTGTGTGTGTGTGTGTGTACATATTGTACTTATGTACCTATTGCAGTGTGTACACACATGTGAATGTGGCCAGTCTGGCCAAACCAGTGAGCTCCAGGTTCAATGAGAGACCCTCTCTCAAACTGGAAAACAACAGAGGAAGAACTTCATGTCTGCCCTACACACCCTGACATTTTCCGTCCAAGTGGCTAGAGAGACTTGATGGTGTTGAGTGATGTTAAACCGTGGTTCTTACTATTTACCTAAGACAAATATTAGAACAGACATTAAAATCAGCTTTTCACTTCACAGACTTGTATCAAAGTTTCTAACGTTGGTAGCTGTGACTGTGGCTACTGATGCTCCTAGTAGGTTATGATAGGGAACTGAACTGGTTCTGGCACATGGAACTGGTTCAGTCATTTAAACCGTGTATCCCAGCCTGCACTCCAAATTCTTCACTTGTTAGGTTTTGATCTTCATCAGCAGCTAACAACTCCCAGTCTTCTGTTATCTAAACAACTATATAGAATGTGATTATATGGCTTTAGTAAGAATGGTCACTGTTAAGATACATATAAAATGTTCAGCAGACATAGAGCAGCACCCAAAAGGAACTGTGGCACCACCTTCTGGACATCTGAGCAAATTGCATTCCTGAGTCATGGGAGACTTGAGGAAAAAAGTGGAATGTAATCCACTGAAAGCAACAGGAAAAGTTACAGCTGATCATGGAGGGGAGAGCTCTAAGAAGCATATAAGGCTTACTTCAAATTTTTATTGTTTTCCACAATAAGGACAGATGAACTTAAAAATATTATATCTTTATTCTTTTCTCGAAAAAACATGTGAACACATTGTCATTCTGTGGTAAAGCCTACATTTGAGCTCGACATTTACTTTGCCTCTCATATGTGAACTGTGGTTACACGTTTCCTTAGATGAATTTAGGACAAGTTCAAGTTTATATGCACACAAACAGAAACACACAATATGGTAAATTTTAGTAGCAGATATTAAGGAGCAGACATAAACATGGAACAAGTGCAATATCAATGGCTGATTTCCCAAAACAAACAAACAAACAAACAAACAAACAAACAAACAAAAAACATGGGACATTTCCATTTACTGTGGAGGCAAGTTTGAGAAGAACAACAAACAGCTTTAGCACTCATGGAATGTGGCCCAACAGTTAGCACGACCATGTTGCTTGTCCCTCAGAGAGGTAGAGCCCTGAGGACCAAGTGTCCTAAGGACTTCATGTTGTTATAGAGCATAGCTTTGCTTATGGTAGTCTCAGTCGTCACATCCTTCCTAATCTAAGTGTTCTGTGAACACTCAGAGAGGGTTTCCAGTCCCTCAGTAGGCAGTATCATCTGCACTCACAATAATAGTACTTGATCTTTCTCCAGCATTGCTGCGAGAGCAGGTTAATGGTTCAGTCTTCACCCTTGGAAAGAACTTCAAAATGTAGACTGTCAGCAATGACCACCACCCTTAAAAGCAATTTGAAAAAAAACCAAATTGTTAGTGAGATTATTTTAAGATATTTTTGTTAGTGACATTGAAGTAGACTAAATCTTAGGGAACAATTTGAAGTTCAGAAAAACATACTCTTAATAGTTGAATTGAGAGTTTTTGAGGTTAGAAAACAACCATGATAGTGTAACTAGCATTGGCTGACATGATTCTAACTGAGGCTGGACTGATGATTTAGGTGATGATTAATTTCTTGTACCCATTTTTGTCCTCAGGTTTCAGATATGATTTAATAAAAAATTGTTAATGAGTCAATCCCTGAGGATTTAAAGTAGGAATGACTGATTACATTTTATACAAAGGTTTAAATTTGTGATTCTTTTAAGATCAGATAACATAAGATAGGTAAGATAAGTAAATCCGTGAAGATTTTTTGTTTCGTTTTTAAATTTATTTATTTATTTTCATTGAATATTTTATTTACATTTCAGATGCCATCCTCTTTCCCCATTTTCCCTCCCTAGAAAACCCCTATCCCATCCTCCTTTTCCTTCTTGCTTTCATACTTTTTTTTTAATGTTAATCAAAGGCTTTATAAGTTTGGTAATGCTCAATAACAAGATGTCCATACAATCAAAAGTGTAAACCAATACCCAACATAGATATATCAACTATCTTTGACTGGCGGAGATACGAGAACATCTGCCTCCATTTATCCCTGCCTTGTCATCTACCTCCTCCTCTCCTTCTCCTCCTCCTCTCCTTACTCTTCCCACCTTAGCACCTCCTACACATCATGCTTCCTGTTAAAATAAAACTTTTCTCTCAAAATACAGTTAGCACATAACTATACCAATTTGTGTCAGTAAGGTACAAGATAGACCTAATACCCAGTCCATCATTTTGTTGACTAACCAGAGCCTCTGTCATCTTTCCTAACTAAAAGACTTAGTTCTGAATCTGGCTTTTTCTTGGCTTTAGAATGAATGCCAGCTAAAAACCATCCTCTCAAATCTTTTCTCTCAAAGTAAATAGCTGGGATTGGCTATGAGACTATAAGTCTTCAACCCCGTCAGAAATCCAGAATGACTGAGTTAACTGAAATTATGGGAAGCACAAAGCATAGTTTCTAAAACTTAGACAATTTATATAGACTGCTGAACACCTGGACAGTCTCTATATTACAAAATGTTGGAGCATCTGATCTTCAACCTTCTGGCCCATGATCATTTGACAAACCTAGTGATGCAGTGCTGGGAGCCAAGAATCCTTTCTGCCTGAGAGCAAATGTCAGTTAAGTAAATAGCCTGAGTTAAGGAATACTTTATTGCGCTCCTGCCAGAAAGAAAATGTTAATCAGATAAGCACCTTAAGCTGAGAAATGCTTTAATTGCCTTCTTGCTTGTGAGAAAATATTTAGATATGTAATTTGGGTTAGGAATTCTTATGGGCTTAGAGAACTCTGCAATTACGAGATGACCCTGGACCCTGATTGTCAGATGACTTTCCTGCCTGCTTGCCTTTGTAACAGCAGCCTGAACAACAAAATTTAAGCACTAGATCAGACATTAAAATGGGTGCTTCTTCCTTGTGTCTCTTGTCTCTTCATTCTTTTGCTCCCTTCTCTAGAGTCTCATCGAATCCCTGCAGGCTGGGGCAATGCAGAATTACTAAGGGCTGATTACTCTGTATTGGCAGATATAATTAGTTGACTATTCCACAAGTGTGTCCTTTTCTGGACAGTAATTTGTCTGTAGATGAATAGAGGCAATTCTTGCCTAGTGGCTGTCTCACCACAACTGGAGTAACTCCAAAGATACTCAGTTTCTTCTTAGAATCCAAGACAGGAAGCTGTCAGGAGCAGATAGGTCTCTAATCAAAATGAACATTAATACAGAAATTTTTGTAACATCAATTCTGTGGACTTCTGATGTTTTGAAAACCAACTATCCATGTAAGGCAATCTGGACTGTTGTTTGTTAACTCTTCTCAGTTATTTCTAAAGAAAATATAGAAAATACTCTAACAATAAACTCAGTGCCATGAATTTGTTATAGGCCTTTAACTCACAGGCTAACCATCTCAAATCAGTTAGAAAAGTTAAAGAAGGACTGGGTCTAAGCCTTGTATTTCTAAATGTGTTATATAGGCACAATGCCTATGAGAGTATCAATATTCATTTCACTCTTATATTAATAAGAAGCTCATACCAATGAAAACCTTAAATTTAAAATCAAAGTAAATTTTTTACCACTTAAGAAATTATAAATTCATCTTAATAACAATTATACATATTTCTACCAATAGGTTACAGCTATGCAATAAATCCTAGCTAATCTTCCTTGTTCTAACAAAACCTTACTTTTCCCTAGAAAGACAGTCCAATATTAACCACCCCAGTCCCCAAGTCCAGGGAATAGGGGCATCGACTCTTCATTAATTTCTTCAAGCTGATTATGGGCATTGAGATATTAGAAGAGGGGCATGGGGAAGAGTAAATTGATAAGCCTCTGACGATGTGTCTTCACTGCATCCAGCTGGAATTTCAGGACATCAGAGGTTTGAGCAGGTCTGCTCAGCTTGCTTGATGAGTAGATACACCAAGGCTGTGTATTCTGCAATATACAATTCTTAAAACAAATTTTAGTATCAAGATAATTTTTTGTTTGAATTCTGGAATCTAGTCTTCTGATGGCCTGCCTCTGTCATGTCTAATACATATAATTCTGGGAATTTCTATAAGGGTGTGCTCCCAACATCTTCCCATTCCCACCTCTAGTCTTCTGGTGGCCTATCTCTGTCATGTCTAATACATATAATTCTGGGAGTTTCTATAAGGGTGTGCTCCCAACATCTTCCCATTCCCACCTCCCTTCTCTTTAATTCCCCAACACTATGGGATCCAAACTTTCAGGCACCAAGGCCCTCCACTTTCACTGATGCCTGACAAGGTCACCCTCAACTACCTATACAGGTGGAGCCATGAGTTCCTCCCTTTGTGTTCTCGGGCTGGAGATTTTAGGATGGCTACTCCAGCTTCTTTCTTAGGACCATTTCTTGAAAAATTGTTTTCCAGCCTTTTACTCTAAGGTAAAGTCTGTCTTTGTCACTGAGGTGAGTTTCCTGTATGCAGCAAAATGCTGGGTCCTCTTTATGTATCCAGTCACTTAGCCTATGTCTTTTAATTGGGGAATTGAGTCTATTGATGTTAAGAGATATTAGGGAACAATGATTGTTGCTTCCTGTTATTTTTTTTATTAGAGGTGGAGTTATCATTGTGTGGCTATCTTCTTTTGGATTTGTTGGAAGAGGATTACTTTCTTGTTCTTTCTAGGGCATAATTTCTCTCCTTGTATTGGAGCTTTCCCACTATTATCCTAGGGGTAAAATCCTAGGGTAATAGGGTAGGGCTGGATTTGTGGAAAGATATTGTGTAAATTTGGTTTTGTCGTGGAATATCTTGGTTTCTCCATCTATGGTAATTGAGAATTTTGCTTGGTATAGTAGCCTGGGCTGGCATTTGTTTTCTCTTAGGGTCTGTATGACATCTATCCAGCATCTTCTAGCTTTTATAGTCTCTGGTGAGAAGTCTGGTGTAATTCTGATAGGTCTGCTTTTATGTTATTTGGCTTTTTCCTCTTACTGCATTTAATATTCTTTGTTTTGTGCATTTGATGTTTTGATTATTATGTGATGAGAGGTATTTCTTTTCTGGTCTAGTCTATTTGATGTTCTATAGGCTTCTTGTATGTTCATGACCATTTCATTCTTTAGATTAGGGAAGTTTTCTTCTATAATTTTGTTGAAGATATTTATTGGCCCTTTAAGTTGGGAATCTTCACTCTCATCTATACCTATTATTCTTAGGTTTGGTCTTCTCATTTTGTCCTGGATTTCCTTGATGATATGTGTTAAGAACTTTTTGCATTTTGCATTTTCTTTGAGAGTTGTGTCAATATTTTCTATGGTATTTTCTGTAACTGAGATTCTGCCTTCTATCTTTTGTATTCTCTTGGTGATTTATGACTCCTGACTTCTTTCATAGGTTTTCTATCTCCAGGGTAGTCTCCCTTTGTGATTTCTTGATTGTTTCTATTTTCATTTTTATGTCCTGGACAGTTTTGTTCAATTCCTTTACCTGTTTGGTTGTGTTTTCTTGCAATTTTTAAAGGAATTTTTATGTTTCCTCTTTAAGAGCTTCTACCTGTTTACCTGTGTTCTTCTCAAAGTCTTTGAGAGTTTTTTTTCTTTCCTTCTTAATGTCTTCTATTATCATCATTAGAAGTGATTTTAAATCTAAATCTTGCTTTCCTAGTGATATGGGGAATTCAGGACTTTCTTGTGTGGGAGAACTAGTTTCTAATGATGGCAAGTACCCTAGGTTGCTGATGCTTATGTTCTTGCACTTGCCTTTTGCCATCTGAATTTCCTTAGTGCTACCTGCCCTGTCTCTGACTGGAGCCTGTCTTTCCTATTATCTTGGCTGTATCAGAACTGTGTGGGGAAGGTGTTACTACTGGGGTTAGAGCTGGGGCCCAAGATCTTCTCAGTGCTGAGGTGCAGACAGTAAGGACCAGTGCTTCAGCCAAAAGTTACTTCCTGGGTCCTAGTGGGTCCCAGTTACCCTTTGTTTGGAGCAGGTATTGCTGTCTCCTTACTTAAGATACTGCCTGGGTTAGAGCTCCTGGGAGGCCTGTTTTCTCTGGATTCTGTGAGATTGGGGACAGAGCTGCTGCCCAGAATCTTCTCAGTGCTGAGGCTCAGACAGGAAGGAACCTGTGCTCAGGGCCAGGGGTGACTTCCTGGGTCCTAGTGGGTCCCAGTTACTCCCTGTTTGGGGCTGGTGTTGCTTTCTCTTTACCTAAGATACTGCCCAGGTTAGAGTTCCTGGGAGGCCTACTTCCTCTGGGTTCTGTGACATTGGAGGCAGAGCTGCCTCCGGGGATCTGCTCAGTGCTCAGGCCCAGACCAGAAGGAGAATTCCTGAGGATTTAAAGTAGGAATGACTGATTGCTTTTTATATAAAGGTTCAAATTTGTGATTCTTTTTATTTTATTTTATTTTTTATTGGATATTTTATTCACATTTCAGATGCCATCTCCTTTTCCCATTTTCCCTCCCTAGAAAACCCCTATCCTGTGCTCCCTTTTCCTTTTTGCTTTTATACAATTTTTTAAATGTTAATCAAAGGCTTTATAAGTATAGTAATGCTCAATCAGAAGTGTAACCCAATACCCAACCTAGATATATAAACTATCTTTGACTGGTGGAGACACGTAAATATCTGCCTCCATGCCCCCTCTCTCTTTCTATTTCTTTCTCTCTCTCAGCACCTAGCTTCTTCTCTATTTCATCTTCTCCTCTCCTTCCTCCATCTCTTTCTCTCGGTGCTCCTTCCCCCTTAGCTCCTTCTACATATAAGCCTTCCTGTTAAAATAAAACTTTTCTCTCAAAATATAATTAGAGCATAATTATTCCTATTTGTACCAGTGAGGTACAAGATAATACTAATACCCAGTCCATCATTTTGTTGACTAACCAGAACCTATGTAGTCTCTCTTAAGTAAAACACTTAGTTTTGAACCTGGCTTTTTTCTTGGCTTTAGAATGAATGTCAGCTGAAAACCATTCACTCAGATCTTTTCTCTCAAAGTAAATAGCCAGGATTGGCTATGAGACTATAGGTCTTCAACCCTGTCAGAAATTCAGAATGACCAAGTTAACTGAAGTTATGGGAAGCACTAAGCATAGCTTCTAAAACTTAGCCAATTTATAGAGACTGCTGAACACCTGGACAGTGCCTATACTACCGAACGTTGGAGCATCAAATCTTCAGCCTTCTGGCCCAGAATCATCTGACAGACCTTAGTGATGCAGAATTATTAAGGGCTAATTACTCTGTCTAGGCAGATATAATCAGTCGACTATTCTGCAAGTGTGTCCTTTTCTGGACAGTAATTTGTCTGTAGATGGAGAGAGGCAATGCTTGCCTAGTGACTGTCTCCGCACAACTGGAATAACTCCAAAAATGCTTCTTAGAATCCAAGACAGGAAGCTGTCAGGAGCAGACAGGTCTCTAATCAAAATGAATACTAATACAGGAACGTTTGTAAAGTCAATTCTGTGGACTTCTGATGTTTTGAAATCCAACTATCCATGTAAGGTAACCTGGACTGTTGTCTGTTAACTCCTCTCAGCTATTTCTAAATAAAATATAGAAAACATCCTTACAATAAACTCAAAGTCATGAATTTGCTATAGTCCCTTAACTCACAGAATAACTGTCCCAAATCAGTTAAAAAACTTAAAGAAGGATTGGGTCTAAGCCTTGTATTCCTAAATGTGTTATACAGGCACAATGCCCATGAGAGAATCAATATTCATTTCACTTTCATATCAATAAGAAGCTCATACCAATGAAAACCTTAAATTTGAAATCCAAGTGAATTTTGTACCATTTAAGGAATTAAAACTTCATCTTGATACTAATTATACAGATTTCTACCCATAGGTTATAGCTATGCCATAATTCCTAGCTAATCCTCCCTGTTCCAACAAAACCACTACTTTTCCCTAGAAAGACATCCCAATATTAACCACCTTAGTCCCCAAGCCCAGGCAATAGGGGTGCTGACTCTTCTTTAACTTCTTCAAGCTGATTAAGGGCATTGAGATATTAGAAGAGGGGTGGGGGAAGAGTAAATTGATAAGCCTCTGATGCTGTGTCTTCACTGCATCCAGTGATATTCCAGGACATCTGAGGTTTGAGCAGGTCTGCTCATTTTGCTTGATGAGTAGATATACCAAGGCTGAGTATTCTGCAATATATAATTCTCAGAACAAGTTTTAGTATCAAGAAAAAAAATATTTTTCCTAGAGGTCTGACATCATTTTAAAGATGTTGGTTCTAACAACTTTTATTCCCCCCTTTTTATATTGGCTATAATATTTACATTTCAAATTTTATCCTCTTATCCCATTTTTTCCCACCTTGTGCTTCTATGAGAGTGTGATTTTCCAGTTTCTATGATGCTGTTTCCATTAACATAAACTGCCTCCTAAATTTCTAAATCCTTCCATTTGTGTTATTAAATCTCCTATTTTTCTTTCTTTTCTTTCTTTTTTTCTCTTTTTTCTTTTTCTTTTTTCATCTCTTTTTTTTAAATTGGGTATTATATTTACCTTTCAGATTTTATCCCCTAACCCCACTTGCTCCCACCACCCAGAAACCTCCTATCCCATCTTCCCACCTCATGCTTCTATTAGGCTGTGCCAGCACCTACCCCCACTCCCACTACCCCCTCCCCACCCTCACATTTCCCCCCACTCTGTGTTTGTTTTTCATGGGACCAAGAATCTCCTCTCCCACCTATGTCTGACAAGGCCATCATCCCCTACGTATACTGCTAGAGTCATAGGTCCCTCCTTATGTGCTCCCAGGCTGGTGGTTTAGACCCTGGGGGGGCTCTGGTTGTTTAGTATTGTTGCTTTTCTCTTGGGGTCACAAACCCTTTCTGCTCCTTCAGTCTTCTCTCTAAGTTCTCCACTGGGAAACCCTTGATCATATCAGTGGTTAACTATGAGCAATGTCCTCTGAATGTGTTAGTCTTTGGCAGACCTCTAAGGAGACAGCTATATTATGTTCTTGACAGCATGCACTTCCAGCCATCCAGATCAGTGTCTAGCTTAGGTGACTGTACATGGGATGGATACCCAGGTGGAATGGTCTCCTGATGGCCCCTCCTTCGGTTTCTGTCTCATGATTTGTTTTCATATTTGCTCCCTTGAGTATTTTTGTTACTCATTCTAAGTAGAACTGAGGCGTCCCCTCTTGGTCTTCCTTCTTCAGAAAGCATAAAGTATAAAGTTCTTTGAACTGTTGAATTCCTGTGTAAACTTCTATATGTATATATGATAGGAAGTATGTGACAGTAATTTATAGTGTTTTGTTTTTGAGA
>JANHMN010000008.1:6427719-6461662 GCA_030674055.1 Rhabdomys pumilio
GATTTCAGGACTGGCTATGTTGGGAGAAATAGGTTCTGATGATGCCATGTAACCTTGGTTTCTGTTGCTTATGATCTTGCACTTGCCTTTAGCCATCTGGTTATTTCTAGTGCTACCTTCACTCACTATCTCTGAATGGAGCCTGTCTGTCCTGTTATTTTGGCTGTGTCAGAACTCCTCAGAGTCCAGCTGTCTTTGTGATCCTGTGATCCTGAGACCCTGGTTGTGATAACTTCTGGGAGTCAGGCTGCTTCTGAACTCTGAAAATTTTGCTGTGCTCAAGCTCCTGAGATCCGGTGATTCTATTATCCTCTGTTTCTATGTGTTAGAGTTCCTGTGAGTCCAGTCTCCTCTGGGTTTTGGGAGGTTGGGTACAGATCTGAAGCCTTAGGGCTGCTCCAGTTGCTGACCAGAAGAGTCCTGTACCATTTGCCTTGAGGGAGTTCCTAGGTCCCAGAGCATCCCAAATTACTCCCTGTTTGGAGGGTAGGGGTGTTGTGACTCACCTACACTCCAGGATGTTTTAGAACTTCTGGGATTCCTGCTATGGATTTCTATGGATTTTGGGGTGTTGGATTTAGAGCTGAAGCCTTAGGGCTGCTCCAGGTGGAGGCACAGACAGGAAGGGTCCTGTGTCACTGGCCTTAAGAAAGTTCTTGGGTCCCAGAGCATCCCAAATTACTCCCTGTTTGTGGTGTGGAGGTTGCAGCTTACTCACCTACAATCCTGGGCATTTTAGAACTCCTGGGAGTCCAGCCACCTCTGCCTTATGGGCATCATTATTCTTAATCTCAAGCTGTATGATAGACCAATTGTAATTATGCCTGCATGGTGTTGATATATACACAGAAAAGTTGATCAATGGAATCAAACTAGAGACCCTAAAATAAACCCACACACCTATGAACATTAGATATTTGACAAAGAAATCAAAACCACGGAGTGGAAAAAAGAAAAGTATCTTCAACAAATGGTGCTGGTCTAACTTCATGTAGAAAGATGCAAATAGATCCAACGTTATTACACTGCAAAAATTCAGGCCTCTGCAAAAAGGCCTCAACATAAAGCCACATGCACTGAATCTAATAGAAGAAAAAGTGGAAAAGAGCCTTGAACTAATATGATACAGAAGACAATTTCTGAACAGAACACTAATAGGTCAGGAACTAAGATTAACAATTTATTAATTAGATTTCATGAAATTAAAAAGCTTCTCTAAGGCAAAGAACACTGTCAATAGGACAAAATGGGAGCCCACAGACTGAAGAAAGATCTTCACCAACTTGACATTCACCAGAAGGTTAGTATCTAAAATATATAAAGAAGCCAAGAAGTTACACAGCAACAAACCAAATAATGCAATTAAAAATGTGGTAAGGAGCTAAACAGATTAATTCTCAGCAGAAGAATCTCAAATAGCCAAGAAGCACTTATAGAAATGTTCAAAGTCCTTAATCATCAGGGAAATGCAAATCAAAACAACCATGAGAGTCTATCTCATACCTATTAGAATGGCTAAGACCAAAAACTAAAGCTACAGTCCATGCTGGTGAGGAAGTCAAGCAAGGGAACACTCCTCCATTGCTGTGATTGCAAACTTGTACAGATACTCTGGAAATCAATCTGGCAGTTTCTCAGAAAATTGGTAATTGCTATATCTGAGACCCAGATATACTGCTCCTGGAGACATGCCCAAAAAAGGCTCCACCATAACACAAGGACACATGTTCTACTATGTTCATAACAGCTTTATGTATAATAGCCAGAAACTAGAAACAACCCAGATGCTCCTCAACTGAAGAAATGATACAGAAAATGTAGTTCATTTACACAGTGGATTACTACTCAGCTTTTAAAAACAAGAACATAATTTTGTAGGTAAATAGATATAACTAGAATATATCATCCTGAGTGCAGTAACTGAAATTCAAAGGTAAATGCATGATATGTACTCAGTTATAAATGGATTTTTATCATAATGGACAGTATAACCATTTTATATTCTACATACTCTAAGAAGCTAAAGAAGAAGGCAGGCCAAAGTGAGAATGCTTGAATCTCAATTAAAAAGGGGAATAAAATAGTCATAGGAGGTGGATGGACAGAGGGAATTGGATGGGAGAGTGTTATAAAGAGCGAAATGGGAGGTTCAGAATCAGGTGTGGGGAGAGACAGGAGAGAAGGCCAGAGGGCCAAAAGAATGAATGGATTCTGCAACTGGATGGGATAGAGTGGTGGAGACATCTTGGGACATGCCAGAAACCTGTGTTGGGGGAGGATCCCAGGATTCAATGGGGATGACTTTAGCTGAGACTCATAACAGTGGAGATATGAAACCTGATAGTTCTATAGCCAGACAGACCTCCAATGGAGGGATAATTACACCAACCCACCCATAAAACTTTAATCCCAAAATATGCCCTGTATATAAGAAATAAAAGGGCAAGAACAGACCAGAGACTGAGAGAATGGCCTACCAATAACTAGCCCAAGTTGAGACCCAATTCATGGACAAAGACCAATCCCTAACACTATTAATGATACTCTGTTATGCTTGCAATCAAGAATCTAGGTCCTCTGGAAGACTGCCCCAGCCCTCTGGGATTCGACCAGATTCTAAGGAAGGGGGACGAAAGAATAAAGGGACAAGAGACACAAGGACAGAGAGCAAGTCTGGAGTTCTGATCAAGCTCTGAAACTTTAATTTCAGGGACAGGTTATAAAAACAGCAAAACGGAAAGTTTAGGATAGGGTCACTGCTTAGGGCTATCCCACTATTGAATCATCGTTGTCTAAAACCATTCCACTGTCATAAATTTATTGACTAAGACCATCCCACTGTCATATCCTTATTGCCCAAGACCATCTCACTGTCGTAACCAGCTTCCAGGAAACACCAGATGTTCTTTAAGTTCCTGGGACCTGATACCCACAAACATCCTTGCTTACACTTGTACTGACTAGGCTTTCCAGAACAGCAGGTAATTTTCTGGGTTTGGCTCCCAGCAGAAGACTACACCCAGCAGCTAACAGAATCAAATGCAGAGACTCACAGTCAAACATTGGAGAGAACTTGGGGACTCTTATTGAAGAACTGGGAGAACAAGTGAGAGATCCAAATTGGATAGTAGCTCCAAAAGGAAGACCAACAGAGTCAACAAGCTGGACACTTGGGAGCTCTCAGAGACTGAACAACCCATCAAAGAGCATACATAAGCTAGACCTAGACCCGCTACACATATGTAGCAGATGTGCACCTTGGCCTTCCTGTAGGACCCCAAGAATTGGAGCAGGGGCTGTTCCTAAAACTGTTGCCTGTTTTTGAAATTCATTTTTCTAACTGTGCTGCCTTACCTGGCCTCAGTACAACAGAATGTACCTAGCCCTTCAGAGACTTGAGGACATGATGACTTGATAATATGACCACCAGTGGCTCAGATGTTATTCAACAGCTATTTAAAGTTAGGTTTTAGATTTACTCCACTGGAAGAAACATGTCTATTACTGACATGTTTCTATTAAGTAGCAAACAAACAAGGTTTCAGAAGTCACAAAGCCCAGGAGCCAATTTATATTATTTTGCTAAATAAAATCACTGTCAAACTACCCTTAAAATGTATTTCTCTATATACATAGAATAATGCATCTCTCAGACATCATTAGAGACTTGTAGGTAGTAGATGTGGCTAAAACAAAGACTCACCCAAGGTCAATTGCAGTGAATAAATGTCAGTGGTGTGCTCCACCATAGAAAGGGCATCTATAGCACATCATGTTTCAAAAGCTCAGGGCCCATTGAAGAAGAGGAGCAGAAAAATTGCAAGAGTCAGAGGTTGTTTATTGTTCATTCATACTGTGTCTTTTGAGAACTCCCTATTTCATTAACCACTTATGCAATGGACTGATAAGTTCCTTGTTAATTAGTTTAGTTATACTTTTATTTCTGTGTATGTCTAGGTAATAATCCCATGTTGAATATATAGGTGCCATGTGTTCTGAGGACTCAGGAATTTATTATTTTGAATCTCTCAACATCTTCATTTGACAAAGTCTCAAGAGAATCTCCCATTGCTACATAACATAGAATCACATACTATATATCAAACCTCAGCAAGTAACCTGTCCTCAATAATCCACCTTGAAAGTAAAATCCAGAAGAAGAAAACTTTATCCAATGTGGCTATACTGAAAAATTGGGGACAAGGTGGGAGCATGATACATAGAAAACTATCAGATTTGTGCAGTCCTGAAATGAGATTGAAGATTAAACAGAGGGTCACAGTTATGCACACTGAAGCAGCCCTGTTCAAGGTGTGGTCCTGCCTACTATTGGAGTGAGTACATTTGTATCTATCATCCTCCAAGACTCTGAGTGACATCCCCTGCAGAGAAACTGCTGCTTCTCCTTGTACCTGCATGAACTCTTATGGAAAGTCTCAATTCCTAGGGATTCATTGTTTCCATAGATGAAAGTTAGAGAAAACAAACAAAGAATGGCTTCACTTTGTCATGCACAATGCACCATTTTACACCCAGACAAAAAATATACCAGGCAGCTATGTCACCTCAAGCATTGAGGTTTTTGTTCAGGACTGTATCACTTTGGGAGGATTTTCTAGATCATTCATACAATAATACACACCCACATCCTCAGCCTCCACTCTACTGATTCTCAGAGTGAAATCTGTTCCTGACCCACTGCCACTGAACCTGTCTGGGACTCCTGATGCACGGGTGGACATCAGATATATGAGGAGCTGAGGAGACTGGCCTGGCTTCTGCAGGAACCAATTCAAGTAAGTGTTGCCATTACTATGCAGGAGACTCTTACTAGACTTGCAGGAGATTGAAACTGATTCTCCAAGAGTGACAGGATTGGAGAGTGCAGCCTGGGTCATCACAATATCCCCAGTGGCACCTGAAATAAAAGAAATAAAAGGTTATGAACAAATATGATATTATGTTACTTTATCAACTTGTTAATTATTGAGGGCATGACTTTCATTCATATTCTAAAGATATTCAACATTAAATACTTAAGTAGAGAGAGCAGGAAGACTCTAGAAATCACCTAAACATTCTGCTCTGGAACTTCTGAGCTGCCACCAAAAAAAAAAAAAAAAAAAAAACAAAAACAAAAACAAAAAAGCACAGGATTCCATCCTTTCACCCTCTAAGCCTCACAAGCCCATTCATAGAGAAAAGACTAGAAATCTCATACATGGACAGAGTATACATCTGCATCATCAGGTCCCCAGAAATCTCCCATCCCTCCAATTCTCCTTGATCTTTGGTTTTTTTACTCACCAGGGATCCAGAGCACAAGCAGCCCCAGGAGCTGAGCCAGGCACCTCATTCTAAGAACTTGATAGAAAAAAAGTCTTGAGTAGTCAACACAACAAGAGAGGCTAGCTTTTGTCTTGGACCTGTAGGGTGGATCCTCCCTAGGGAGCAATATGCAAATCCCCTGGTTGGTCCAGCTGTGTGAAAAGTAGCCAGCTGGAGGAAAACCTACTTTAGCAATGAAGTGTTACACAGGGTCTTCTCTGAAAAAAAATAAATAGTCTCTGTTGCCTACAGCAAAAAGCAGTTGGACTCCACTGTGAAAGGCTAGATCAGCATAAATGGAGACACACAATCTATAAGAACTGGGCATGCTAAGATACCCCCACAGAACAAAGGCTATCATTTTCAACACTTTATATTTGCTAATACTTTTTTGCATAACATCTTCCTGTCTAATTCTACCTGATTTTTTGTTATAATTTTGTCAGAGGTTGGAACCCAATGAAGGAAACTGAAACATATTCCACATAACTACATGAGGAATGACTCTGTAATGGCCATTTATCACAAGAATGCTCATACACTGAAGACTGAAAAAAAGCAATAAAGGTATAAAAATACATATGTAATTCCCAATGGTCAGTTATTACTTAGTTAAATGTTCTTAGTCGAAATTTTACCAGTTAGGTACAGTACACAAACAGGTAGACACAGCAAGCCATGAGCTAATTCAAAGTGGGAAGATTTAAATGCCATTTGTTTCAAATTAGAACTCAAGAAATTGGGTCAAAGTTTCTGCAACTCAAGCCCTGAGGCTTCAGCTGAAGAATACATCTTCAAATCTATTAAACAGTTCCTCAAGAATGGCTACTCCAGATTGTTTTGTGGGTCCATTTGTCTGGAATATCTTTTTCTAGCCCTTTACTCTGAAGTAATGTTCATCTTTTCTGCTGGGATGTTTTGTTGTATGCAACAGAATGATGCATCCTGTTTACACATCCACTTTGCTAGCCAGTGTCTTTTTTCTTTTTCTATTTTTGTTTTTTCATTTTTTCTCTTTCTTTTTATTCAATATTTTAATTATTTACATTTCAGATGTTATTCCCTTTCCCCAGCCTCCCCCCATTAATCTGCTATCCCATTCCTCCTCCTCATTTTTTGTCTTTATACCATTTAAATTACAGGTAAGTATTAAGGTCAGTTCTAATTTGAGGAACAAGCAATACAATACATGCAAATAGTCAAAAAGAAAAAAAGCAAGACAATAAACTCAGACAAATAAAAATAGTCAAAGAACAGACAGGATAATAAACAGAGTCCTTTGATCACACCTGTGATCACTATTTCTAAGGGCTTATCAGGATGACCAAAATATCTCAGCCTACTTCCCTGTCCTAGCCCAAAGTCATTTTCATGCCTGAAGCCTTCTTCTTTGTTCTAACTTAATATTTATATTCCTGCCTGTAATTACTTATTTGTTCCAGCCTAGGATTTAGATTTCTGCCTAAAATTATTTTCTTGTTCTAGCCTAATGTCAGATTCTTGCCTGCAGTCCATTTTCTTGTCCTTGTCCTATGTCAGATTCCTTCCAAGAAGCCCATTTTTCTGTTCTTGGCCAATGTCATATTTCTGCCAGGCACCCCCAGAAGTTCTTCACATCTCCCCATTCTTTTATTTCATTAACAAAACTGAGCCTGTCTTAGGTCATTCTGACAAGAGTGCCTTCCTTGTCTCTCATAGAATATGCATTATCAAAAGCAATGCACTCATGTCTTAGGTTGGTAAGGCTCTTTGTAGAATCTTACCTGTCCTTGGCTTGCCAGACTGTTAAATTAATAACTGTGTCTGGAAACTCATTGTATGCAACAGAATGATGGATCTTGTTTAACACATCTACTCTGTCAGGCCATGTTATTTTATTGAGAAATTCACTGATGTTGACAGATATTTATGGCCCATGATTATTAGTTTCTGTTATGTTGATGGTGGTGGTTGTCCTGTGTGAGTGTGTGTGTATGTGTTCATGTATCTTCTTTTGGTTTTGCTGTTGTACAATTATTTATTTCTGTGATGTATTGGGTCTAGTTACCACCCTTATGAAGAACCTGTCACTCTAGTATCATTTATAGGGCTAGATAGGTGGAAAGATATTGTTTATATTTCCTGGGTTTTTCCTCTCCAGGACACCTTAGTTTATGTTTTCTTTATTGCTTCTATTTCCATTTTCAGGTTTTGAATAGTTTTGTTCCTTTTGCCTGTTTAATTTTTTTTTTTTTTTACTGTACTTCTTTAAGGGATTTATTTATTTTCTCTTTAGTGGTAACTTTTATCTTCATAAGATTAGACAAAAGACCATTTTCTTTGCAATTAAGGAATGTTTGGAAGTTCAGTGCTTGATGTTGTAGAATAGCTAGGTTCTGGTGGTGCCATATTGCTCTGGTTTTTGTTGACTGTATTTTTACACTGGCCTTTAGTCATTTGGATATCCATAGTTTTTGCAGCCCTTAAAGTCCGTTATGGGAGCAGGCCTCCAAGGATGCAGGTAGAGCTGATGGTCCCTAGTCATTACAGTCCTCTGTTTGTCATGGGCAGCAGAAGGCCTCCATTAATGTAGGCAGCATTGTGGCCCAGGAAATGGAGTAGAATAGGCAGCACATTGCTTGAAACTGCTGATTTTGCCAGATATGCAGGTAGGGAATTTGGGATTAGTGTCTCACATGGTGGTTATATGTGTCTAATTAAGGTTGTGGACAGGAAGATATAGTACAAAGGGGACAGGGCAGGCAACATGACTTCTGGGCTTGCAGAAAACCCAGCAGGCAGAAGTTGAGATTGAGCAGCTAACCTGGATGTTCTTGGCAGCAGAAGGCCTCCAGTGATACAGGCAGAGCTTTGGCCAGGGAAATGGAGAATAGAGGGGGAAGGATGGTGCTCAACACTGCAAGGTTTGCCCACAGGGGCTAGCAGGCCGGGAATTGAGGTAAGGTTCTCTCCTGATAATTTTTGATAGAAGAGAAAGTGGTTAATAGCGTTGAATGCATTGGCAGAGGAGTAAACCTCCTGAAATGAACACAAATATTTCAGGTACTAAGATCAATAATTAATACAGGACCTCTTCGTCCCCTTCAATCCCAGTTCTACAAACACTCTGGAAATCAATCTGGCAGTTTCTCAGAAAATTGGAAGTATTTCTACCTCAAGACCTACCTCTACCACTCCTGAAAGTATACCCAAAAAAGATGTTTCAACATCCCACAAAGACCTTTCTCAACTATGTTCATAGCAGCTTTATTCATAATAGCCAGAAACTGGAAACAATCAAATATCCCTCAATTAAAGAATGGATAAAGAAAAATGTTGTTGATTTATACAATGGGGTACTAGTCAGCCATTAAAAACAAGAACTCTATTAATTTTCAGACAAAATGGTGGAACTAAAAATATCATCCCACACAAGGTAACACAGACCCAAAAGGACATTCATGGTTTGTACTCATTTAAAATGGATATTAGTTATGCTCTATAGGATAACCCTGCTAAAATCCACAGAACAAAAGAAGCCAAACAATGATGGCCCAAGTGAAGATGACTGAATCTTTCAGAAGGGGAAATAAAATGCATATTGGAGATGGATGGAGGGAAGAAAGTGAGATTTAAGGGGACAAGGAGGGGAACAGGGTGGGGGAACCAAGTATAAGGGGAGCAGGAATGATAGGCTATGGTAGGCAGGGCAGGGAATCTCTAGGTCTTGCCTAGTTGAACAGTTGGTTAATCTGAGACTCCTAGTTGTGTGGAATATGTAACATAAAGTAGCCACTTCCTGTAGCCAGGCAGGACTCCCATTGGAGGGGTTAGGACATCAACACACCCACAAAACCTGAGACCCAGAATGTTTTCTGCCTATAAGATGTTCAGAAACAAAAATGGAGCAGAGACTGAGGGAATAGCCCAGCAAGGACTGGCCTAAATTGAAATTCATCCCATGGGCAAAAACCAGTCTTGACACTAGAAATGATCTTCTGCTATGTTATGCTTACAAAGAGGATGTTAGCATTACTTTCTTCTAAGAGGCTCTACTGCGTATCTGATGGAAACAGATACAGAAACCCACAGTCAGACATTAGATGGAGTTCAGGAAGACTTGTGTAACAATTAGGGTAAGAATTGAAAAATTGGAAGATTGAGACCTACCAGAAGATTAACAGTATCAACTAACCTGGACAACTGTGGGCTCCCAGAGAATAAAGTACCAACCAAAAAGGGAGCATGAGCTAAACCTAGGCCTCTGCATACATATAGCAGATGTACAGTTTAGTCTTCACATGTTTTCCTCAGCAATTGGAGGGAAGACATTTCCTGAATATTTTGTCTGCCTGTGGATGAAGTTCTGCTTACTGGACTGCCTGGTCTGGCCTCAGTGAGAGAGTATATGCCTAATCATGTAGTAACTTGATGTGACAAAGTGGGTTGATATCCAGAGGGATTCTTCCTATTCTCAGAAAAGAGAGTAAAATGAGGAGAAGAGCTGAGCGAGGGTGGGAATTGGAAAAAGGGGGCTAATATTAGAATGTAAAGAGAATAAATAAATTAATCATTAAAAAAACTAAATTGAAACTAGTTTCAGGAGAATGAAAAAGAATTATTAACATTACTGTTTTATTTTATGAATAATAGTATATTTTTAGTTAAAAAATAAGATAAAATATATAGTAATCTCAAAATGAACAAAAAGCGAGTCTCAAACTGCCATTTATGATGGGCTGCAATCCTAACAGTGCAGAAACAAGCTTAATAGCACCTTTGGAGGTTTCCTGTCACTATTTTTTTGGGCATAATAGTAGAGTTCCATGTTGAATAACATTTATGCTGATTACTAGATAATTTTAATTTTTATTTATGATTTCTTTTTTTTTTTTGCTTCTATACAATTTTAATTACATGCAAGTATTAGCAAGTATTAAGGTTAGTTCTAGGTTGAGGATCTATCAATACAATAGATGTAACTAGTCAAGGAACAAGACAGACAATAAACACAAATAGTCAAAGAACAAGTAAGGCATAACAAAGTGCCATTATTACTTCCGTGATCACTGCTTCTAAGGGCTTATTGGGATGACCAAAGTATTTGAACCTGCATCCCTGTCCTAGAGCAAAGTCATTCTCATACCAGAAGACTACTTTTATGTTCTAGACTAAGATTAGGTTTCTGCCTGAAAGTACTTCTTTGTTCTAGCCTAAGATTTAGGTTCTTACCTGAAATGACTTCTTTGTTCTAGCCTAAGATTTAGATTCCTGCCTGAAATTGCTTCTTTGGTCTAGCCTAATGTCAGATTCCTGGCTGAAGCTCACTTCCTTGTCCTTGACCAACTTCAGATTTCTGCCAAGCAGCCTTTTTCCTTTTCCTTGGCCAATGTCAAAGTCCTTCTAAGAAGCCTCAAAAGCTCTCCACATGTCCCCCATTTTTATTTTATAAACAATCCTGAACTGTTTTAGGTCATTCTGATAAGAGTCCCTTCATTACCTATCATGGACTATGCATAATTAAAAGCAATGCACTTATGTCTTAGGTTGGTAAGGCTCTGTACAGAATCTTACCCATCCTTGGTTTGCCAGCCTGTTAAATTAAAAACTCAGTCCAGAGGACCTTTTGCAGTTGTAAGCCATGAACTTAAGCTGCCAACTTGTCGATGCTGTCAAAGACAAGCTTTAACATGATGGGCAGGAATAAAAGTATTGCAGGACAAAAAAGACTAGCATGATCAAGCTATATGTGCCATTCTTAAAGCATGACCAAATAGAAATACTCACCTCAGGCCATGGATAATTTTATCAGCAGTATCTCCAGCATCAAAGCTTAGCACAGCAGCATTCTTTAAATTCATAGTCTCTCTATGAAAAGTTAAAACATACAGAAGAGGTGTTAGAATTATGCCAAATACCCTGCAAGTGTCTTAAAACTTGTTCCTATTTAAAATGATTATCACTGTAACTTTTAGAAATAACACAAATCCACTGGTATTTGACATTTGAGTTATCTCCTTACTCTTAAACTCTGAACCTCCTTATCTATCCTATGTTTTTTTCTGTTATTCTAAATCAATTTGCAAACTGCTCTAACTCTATGAAGAAATGACTTGGAATTTTGATGGATATAGCATTTAATCTGTAGTTTGCTTTAGGCAAGATGGCCATTTTTACTATATTGATCCTGCCAATCCATGAGTGTGGGAGACCTTTCCATCTTCTGAGATCTTCTTCAATGTCATTCTTCAGAGATTTGAAGTTCTTGTCATACACAGATTTCACTTGCTTGGTTAGATTCACACCAAGGTATTTTATATTATTTGTGACTATTGTAAAGGATGTCTTTTCCCTAATTTCTTTCTCAGCCAATTTATCATTTGGGTAGAGGAAGGCTGTGGATTTCTTTGAGTTAAATTTATATCCAGCCACTTTACTGAAGTTGTTTATCAGGTTTAGGAGTTCTCTGGTGGAAGTTTTGAGGTCACTTAAGTATACTATCATATCATCTGCAAATAGTGATATTTTCACTTCCTCCTTTCCAATTTGTATCTCTTTGACCTTCTTTTATTTATCTAATTGCTCTGGCTAGAACTTCCAGTACTATATTGAATAGATAGAGAGAGAGTGAGCAGCTTTGTCTACTCCCTGATTTTAGTGGGATTTCTTCAAGTTTCTCTCCATTTAGTTTGATGTTGGCAAGTGGTTTGCTGCATATTGCTTTTACTGTGTTTAGGTATGAGCCTTGAATTCCTGATATTTCCAGGTCTTTTACCATGAAGGTGTTTTGTCAAATGCTTTTTCATTATCAAGTGAGATGATCACGTGGTTGTTTATTTTGTTTGTTTATATAGTGGACTAAATTGATGGATTTCCATATATTGAACCATCCCTTTATTCCTGGGAAAAAGCCTACTTGATCATGATATATGATTGTTTTGATGTCTTCTTGACATCAGTTTTTGAGAATTTTATTGAATATTTTTGCATTGATATCCATAAGCAAGATTGATCTGAAGTTTTCTTTCCTTATAGGTACTTTGTGTGCTTTAGATATGAGTATATTTGTGGCTTCATAGACTGAATTGGGTAGTGTTTCTTCTCTTTCTCTTTTGTGGAATAGTTTGAGGAGAATTGTTACTAGGTATTTTCTGAAGGTCTGATAGAATTCTGCACTAAAACTATTTGGTCCTGCGCTTCTTTTTTGTTGGGAGACTTTTAATGACTGCTTCTATTTTTTTTTTTTTTTTTTTTAGGTGTTATGGGACTACTTAAATGGTTTATCTTATCCTGATTTAACTTTGGTACCTGGTATCGGTCTAGAAAATTGTACATTTCATCCAGATTTTCCAGTTTTGTAGAGTATAGGCTTTTGTAGTAGGATCTGATGATTTTTAGAACTTACTTAGTTTCTGTTGTTATGTCTCCCATTTCAGTTCTGATTTTATTAATTTAGATACTGTCTCTGCGCTTTCTGGTTAGTTGGTGAAAGGTTTCTCTGTCTTGTTGATTTTCTCAAAGAACCAGCTTCTGGTTTTGTAGATTCTTTCCATAATTCTCTTTCTACATGGTTGATTTCATCATTGAATTTGATTATTTCCTGCCATCCACTCCTCTTTAGTATACTTGCTTTCTTGTTTGTTTGTTCTGTTCAAGAACTTTCAGGTGACTTGTCAAGTGTGTGCTATCTCCTGTTTCTTTTTGTAGGCACTTAGAGCTATGAGTTTTAAACTTATCACTGCTTTCATCATGTCCCACAAGTTTTGGTCTCATGAGCCTTCATTTTCACTAAATTGTAAAAAACCTTTAATTTCTTTCTTTATTTCTTTCTTGACTAAATTATCATTGAGTAGAGCATTGCTCAGTTTCCATGTGTGTGTAGGCTTTCCAATGTTTTTGCTGTTATTGAAGACCAGTCTTAGTCCTTAGGTGATATGATAGACTGCATGGGATTATTTCAATTTTCTTATATCTGTTGAGGCCTGTTTTGTGACCAATTATATGGTAAATTTTGAAATGGTACCTTGAGGTGCTGAGAAGAAAAGGCATATTCTTTTTTTTTTTTTTTTAGAATGAAAAGTTGTGTAGATATCTGTTAGTTTCATTAGGTTCATAACTTCTCTTAGTTTCACTGTGTCTCTGTTTAGTTTTCATTTCCATGTTCTGTCCATTGATGACACTGGTGTGTTGAAGTCTCCCACTATTATTGCCTGATGTGCAATGTGTGCTTTGAGCCTTAGTGTAGTATTTTTTATTAATATGGATACTCTTGTATTTGAAGCATAGATGTTCAGAATTGAGCATTCATCTTGGGGGGTTTTTACTTTGACAATTATTCCTTATGTTTTTTGTTAACTTTTGGTTGAAAGTCAATTGTATTTGATATTCGAATTGCTACTCCAGCATGTTTCTTGGCACCATTTGCTTGGAAAATTGTTTTCCAGCCAATTACTCAAAAGTAGTGTCCGTCTTTGTCACTAAGGTGCATTTCCAGTATCCAGTAAAATGCTTGGTCCTGTTTACATATCCAATCCTTTAGTCTATGTCTTTTTATTGTGGAGTTAAGTCCATTGTTGTTAAGAAATATTAATGAATAGTGATGGATGCTTCCTGTTATTTTTGTTGTTAGAGGTAGAAATGTTTGTGTGGCTATCTTCTTTGAGGTTTTTTGGAAGAAGATTATTTTCTTGCTTATTCTAAAGTATAATTTCCTTGTGTTGGAGTTTTCCCTCTATTATCCTTTGTAGGGCTGGATTTGTGGAAAGGTATTGTGTAAATTTTGTTTTGTCTTGGAATATCTTGGTTTCTCCATCTATGGTAATTGAGAGTTTTGCTGGTTATAGTAGCCTGGACTAGCATTTGTATTTTTTTAGGGTCTGTATGACATCTGCCCAGGGTCTTCTAGCTTTCATAGTCTCTGTTGAGATATCTGGTGTAATTCTGATAGGTCTGCCTTTATATGTTACTTGACCTATTTCCTTTTCTGCTTTTAGTATTCTTTCTTGGTTTTGTGTATTTGGTATTATGACTATTATGTGACAGGAGAAATAGCACTTCAAGTTCAATTTATTTGAAGTTTTGTAGGCTTCTTGTATGTTTATACAAATCTCTCTTTCTTGTTAAGTTAGGGAAGTTTTCTATAATTTTGTTGTTGGTACTTACTGTCTCTTTAAATTGGGAATCTTCACTCTTTTTTTATACCTATTCTCCTTAAGTTTGGTCTTTTCATTGTGTCTTGGATGTCCTGGATTTTTTGTGTTAGTAGTTTTTTGCATTTTGTATTCTTTAACAGTTGTGTCAATGTTTTCTCTGATATCTTCTGCACCTTAGATTCTCTTTTATATCTCTTCCATTCTGTTGGAGATGCTTGCATCTATGACTCCTTATCTCTTTTCTTTGTTTTCTATCTACATGGTAGTCTCTCTTTGTCAATTATTAATTGTTTCTATTTCCATTTTTATATCACGGATTTTTTCCAATTCCTTCAACTGTTTGGTGGTGTTTTCTTGTTATTCTTTAAGGGATTTTTTTTTTTGTTTCCTCTTTAAAAACTTCTACCTGTTTACTTGTGTTCTCCTGTATTTCTTTAAGGGTAATTTATGCCCTTCTTAATGTCCTCTATCTTCATTATGAGATGTAATTTTTAAACCGGAGTCTTGCTTTTAGAGTTTGTTGGGGTATTCAGGGCTTGCTGTGTTGGAATAACTAGGTTCTGATTATAATAATTAGCCTTTCTCTTCCTTAAGCTACTTGCCCTTGCCTCTAAACATCTGGTTGTCTCTGGTGTTAGTTTGTCTTGTCTTGCTGTCACTGACTGTGGTTTGTCCCTCCTTTAAGCCTATGTGTCAGCACTCTTGGGAGACCAGCACTCACCAGGTGTAATTTAGGTATGGAGAGCATAGGATCAGCTCTGGGGCACAGATGGAAATGAGAAGGATCCTGTCTCAGGCTGTTTCTTGGTTCCTATGCTTTGAGGGCTCTAGAAGGGTCCTTCTTGGGCCAGGTATTTGAGCAGAAGTGGTCATCTTACCTGTGCTTTCAGGTGTTTCATCATATTTGGGAGACCAGCTCTCTCCATGTGGAAATTGGCTATGGAGACAGCTTCAGCTTCAGCTTTAGGCACAGATAGAAACCAGAAAGATCCTGTCCCTGATTTTGATGCTTTTTTAAAAATGTATTTACTTATCTCATGTATGTGGGTACACTGTCACTGTCTTCAGACACACCAGAAGAGGACATTGAATACTCATTACAGATGGTTGTATGCTACCATGTGGTTGCTGGGAATTGAACTCAGGAAGAATAATTAGTGCTGTTAACCAATGAGCCATATCTCCAGTCCCCTGATCTTATTTCTTGATGATCAGCTAATGGAAGTAAATTGCTACTGACTATTTTATTGTATGAAAACCTTTGTTGATTGTATGTTCAGAAATATTTTCTTTATATATTATATATTTTATGTATCATATTTTTCTGTTACAAAAGTGTGCAAATGCACATCTATAATTTCCAATTGCCCTGCAAAGATTGTTAAATTCACAGTATTTCTGTAACATATGAAATAAAATATATCAGTTCTGTTTCCTCATTATTTTGGAGAAAAACCCAAGAGCCTCAATTTAAATTTTGTCTCCATCTATTCTTCCAGGTTCTTACTGTTATGTGCATGACTCTATGTTGGCTATAATTCTCATTATTTAGTAAATTCATGACTTATGTTCCAGTATTTTTCAGTGTTTGTACCCCATGTCCGTTATGTTTTAGAGGTTCTGTTGCTCATCCAATTAAGAAAGCATTAATTGAACATCTGAATATCTGACACTTGTTAAATATTAATAATGAACAGAAACCCACATTTGAACAGAAATCTTTAAGTGTGGAGAACTATATTTTAAAGTCAATGATAGTGAGAAGGGAGGGAGGGCTAAGTGGAAAGGATAGAGGGAGAGATGGATAAAAAAGGTGAAGAGAGATACATAGAGAAAAGAAGGAAGGACAGAGGCAGAGAAACTCTTTTCAGTATATGACAGGGCATGTTTATTTAAAGCAATAACTTCCTAAAGAAAAATAACTAGACTTGCATTGCAGCCATGATCATAAGAATCTGTGGCTCTCTGCAAGAAAAGGCTGTAAGGTAGAAGGGAGACCATTTGGGAAGATGAAGTCAGCAGGAGTAGGAAGAGGCTAAGAGATTGAAATAGCAAAATAGTATATATGTGTGTAATTATTGAGAAAGAGACAGACAGAGAAATGCAGAAAGAGAAAAAGAAATAGATAGATAGATAGATAGATAGATAGATAGATAGATAGATAGATAGGGAGTTGTTAAGTAAGAAGGTAGATGATTGATAGGCAGATAGATAAACAGACTAATACACAGACAGAGAGATTCATTGATAGAAGATAACATACACAAAGACCCTGGAGACCTCCACAACAAAAACTGTTGAGAGGTACCTGTTATGATTTTTCTTACACAAGAGTTAGAGCAAAGAATAACTACTGTTCAGTTGGAGTATATAGAAAAATCACTGGAGTGAAATGAAACATCATAAAGATACTTAGGTACTTAAACAAATAACATGGCATTGCAAGAAAAGTATGAAGTGTTCTGAGTCTGTATCTTGATTTATTGTATTAGAAAAACTTGCATGCAAAAGCAACTACTGTACATGTCAGAGTATACAAGTAAGAGCTTTGTTCCTATAGATCCTATAGATGTCCCAGAAGTCTTTGATGCTGCTGAATCTTCCCTCACAGGCCCTGAGGCGAGCTGCTCTAAAGTTCTCTTTTACTACTTCAAAGAGGGCATCCAGTCCATATTGGGTTCTCATTCCTCAAAGCATCATATTCATCTGTAATTCTACAGGCAACCTAAGACAAAGAGGAATATGGATCCTCCAAAGATTGAGAAACAGTAGAGAAACCTGCTAATGCCAAAGACACTCTGATGTCATGCCTTTGAATGCAAGGAATATACCAACTGAGAAGAACCATCCCTCAGATTTCAAAGATTCAGTTACTGGAACACTTGCATGCAATGTTGATGCTGATTACAATTGAATAATTACACTACAATAGAATCAACACTGAAAACTAAGTACAGCCTTCCATTGCCAAGCTACTTCCGAGGCATATTTTCACAAGAATATTGTTCATTATGAAAACCATCAATAAAACTTGTAAAATCAACAATTACTTGGCACAGCAATTTCCTGGGTTTAAGGTAAATGATGAAGCCAGCAAAGCTGAGCCACATGCTTTGATTGCTGACCTGATACCCTTTATTATCAGTTTGAGTCTCTGATTGTTACACTCTTGGAGAACTATTGGAATAATGATTCAGCCATGTTTTCTCTGACACAATTGTTTCTGAACTTCCCAAAGAAAGTTCTAAACTACTGCTCTCAAAAAAGTAACCTTAGCATACCCTACTTGAGAATCTTCTCTGTGCCTTAGGGATTGTTATCTGACCCACAGGCAGTACATGAAAAAAAAAAATACTTAGAATAATTTCATCTCAATAGGTGCTGACAAGGTTCAGTAGGACAGGACATATGATAAAAGATCATAGCACCAATCTCCTTTTACAATATATGCAGAATTTATTAAAATTATAATCTACAATTTAAAATGAAATACATACTAAGCCACTAGTTAGAATTTAGCCACAAAAACTAGAATGACTAAGATAATGATAACATGTATAGATGATCCAAGAATAATATAAAAGAATTCAAGAAGAAAAAAGTATTAGGATTTGTCATTCTTGGAAAAGATTGTTTTACTCCAGGTTATTGTTTTTTTTCTTTTTTTTAATTTATTTTTATTGGATATTATATTTACAATTCATATTTTATCCCCTTACCCCCATTTCCCCCACCACTCAGGGATCTCCTATCCCATCCCCTTCTCATGCTGCTATGAGAATGTGCCCCCACCTACCCCCTCACACTCGCACCTCCCCACCCTCAAATTCCCCCCACTCAGTGTTTGTTCTTCATGTGACCAAGAATCTCCTCTGTCACCTATGCTTTACAAAGCCGTTCTCCCCTTGACGTAAAGATGGAGTCATGGGTCTCTCCCTATGTGCTCCTAGGCTGGTGGTTTAGACCTTGGGGAGCTCTAATTGGTTGGTATTCTTACTCTCCTCATGGGGCCACAAACCCTTTCTACTCCTTCAGTCTTCTCTCTAGCTTCTCCATTGGGAGACCCTTGATCAGATCAGTGGTTAGCTCTGAGCGTTGGTATCTGAATGTGTCAGCCTTTGGCAGACCTCTAAGGAGACAGCTATATCAGGCTCTTGTCAGCATGAACATCCTGCCATCCACATCAGTGTCTACCTTTGGTGACTGTACATGGGGTTGATACACAGGTGGAATGGTCTCCAGATGGCCCCTCCTTCAGTTTCTGTCCCACAGTTTGTTTTCATATTTGCTCCCTTGAGTATTTTTGTTACTCCTTCTAAGGAGTAACAAACTCCACACTTGGTTTTCATTCTTCAGGAGCTTCATGTGGTCTGTGAGTTGAGTCTTGTCTATTCCAAGGTTTTGGGCTAACATTCACTTATCAGTGAGTATATACCATGTGTGTTCTTTTGTTATTGGGTTAACTCACTCAGGATGATAATTTCTAGTTCCATCCATTTACCTAAAAATTTCTCAAATTCATTATTTTTTAATAGCTGAGTAATACTCCATTGTGTAAATGTACCACATTTTTTGTATCCATTCCTCTGTTGAAGGACACCTGGGTTCTTTCCAGCTTCTGGCTATTATAAATAAGGCTTCTATGAACATAGTGGAGCATATGTACTTGTTAAATGTTGGAACATCTTTCGGGTACTGCCCAGGAGTGGTATAGCTGGATCCACAGATAATGATATGTCCAATTTTCTGAGTAAAAGCCAGACTAATTTCCAGAGTGGTTGTACCAGCTTGCAGTCCGACCAACAATGGAGGTGTGTTCCTCTTTCTCCACATCCTTGCCAGCATCTACTATCACCTGAGTTTTTCATCTTAGCCATTCTAACTGGTGTAAGGTGGTATCTCAGGGTTGCTTTGATTTGAATTTTCCTGATGACTAAGGATATTGAGGATTTCTTAAGATTCTTCTCAGTCATTTGAGTTTCCTTAGATCAGAATTCTTTGTTTAGCTGTGTACCCTATTTTTAATAGGGTTATTTGGTTGTCTGGAGTATAATTTCTTGAGTTCTTTGTATATCTTGGCTATTGGCCCTCTATTGAATGTAGGATTGGTTAAGATCTTTTCCCAATCTGTTGGTTGCCTTTTTGTCTTATTGACATTGTCCTTTGCCTTACAGAAGCTTTGCAATTTGATGAGATTCCATTTGTCAATTCTTGATCTTAGAGCATAAGCCATTGGTGTTCTGTTCAGGAACATTTACCCTGCGCATAAATATTCGAGGGTCTTCCCCACCTTCTCTTCTATGAGTTTCAGTGTATCTGGTTTTATGTCAAGGTCCTTTATCCACTTGGATTTGAGCTTTGTACAAGGAGATAAGAATGGATTGATTTGCATCCTTCTACATGCTGACCTCCAGTTGAACCAGCACCATTTGCTGAAAATGCTGTCCTTTTTCCACTGAATGGTTTTAGCTCCTTTGTCGAACATCAAGTGATCATAAGTGTGTCGGTTCATTTCTGGATCTTCAAATCTATTTCATTGATCTTCCTGCCTGTCTCTGCACTAATACCATGCAGTTTTTATTACTACTGCTCTGTAATACATTTTGAGGTCAGGGATGGTGATTCCCCCAGAAGTTCATTTATTGTTGAGAATAGTTCTTTCTTTCCAGGTTTTTTTGTTGTTCAAAATGAATTTGCAAATTGCTCTTTCTATCTCTATGAAGAATTGATTTGGAATTGTGATGGGGATTGCATTGAAACTGCAGATTGCTTTTGGCAAGATGGCCATTTTTTTCTAAATTAATTCTGCCAATCTAGAAGCATTGGAGATCTTTCTATCTTCTGAGATCTTCTTCTATTTCTTTCCTCAGAGACTTGAAGTTCTTGTCATACAGATCTTTCACTTGCTTGCTTAGGTTCACTCCAAGATATTTTATATTGCTTGTGACTATTGTGAAGGGTGTCATTTCCCTAGTTTCTTTCTCAGCCTGTTTATCTTTTGAGTATAGGAAGGCTACTGATCAGTTTGAGTTGGTTTTATATCCAGCCACTTTGCTGAAGTTGTTTATCAGGTTTAGAAGTTCTCTGGTGGAAGTTTACGGTCACTTAAGTATACTATCATATCATCTGCAAATAGTAAATTTTTGACTTCTTCCTTTCCTATCTGTATCCCTTTGACTTCCTTTTGTTGTCTAATTGCTCTGGCTAGGACTTCCAGTACTATATTGAATAGGTATGGTGAGAGTGGGCAGCCTTGTCTAGGCCCTGATCTTAGTGGGATTGCTTCAAGCTTCTCCTCATTTAGTTTGATGTTGGCTACTGGTTTGCTGTATATTGGTTTTACTATGTTTAGGTATGGGCCTTGGATTCCTAATCTTTTTAAGACTTTTAACATGATGGGATGTTGAATTTTGTCAAATGCTTTCTCAGCATCTAGTGAGATGATCATGTGGTTTTTCTCTTTAAGTTTATTTATGTAGTGGATTACATTGATGGATTTCCGAATATTGAACCATCCCTGCATTCCTGGGATAAAGGCTACTTGATCATGATGGATGATTGTTTTGATGTGTTCTTGAACTTGATGCCTTTGTAGTAGGATTTGACAATTTTTTTAATTTCCTCAGTTTCTGTTATTATGTTTCCCTTTTTAGTTCTGATTTTATTAATTTGAATACTGTCTCTGTGCCCTTTGGTTAGTCTGCTTAAGGGTTTATCTATCTTGTTGATTTTCTCAAAGAACCAGATCCTGGTTTTGTTGATATTTTGTATAGTTCTTTCTGTTTCAACTTGGTTGATTTCGACCCTGAGTTTGATTATTTCCTGCTGTCTACTCCTCTTGGGTATATTAGCTTCTTTTTGTTCTAATGCTTTCAGATGTGTTGTCAAGTTGTTAATGTATGCTCTTTTCAGTTTCTTTTTGTAGGCACTTAGAGCTATGAGTTTTACTCTTAGTACTGCTTTCATGGAGTCCCACAAGTTTTTAATAGGATGTGTCCTCATTTTCATTAAATTCTAAAAAGTCTTTAATTTCTTTATTTCTTCCTTGACCAAGTCATCATTGATTAGAGCATTGTTAAGTTTCCATGTGTATGTGGGCTTTCCATTGTTTTTGTCATGCTTAAATACCAACCAGCCTTCATCCATGGTGATCTGATAGGGTACAAGGGATTATTTCAATCTTTTTGTATCTGTTGAGGCCTGTTTTGTGACCAATTATATGGTCAATTTTGGAAAAGGTGCTATGAGGTACTAAGAAAAAGGTTTATTCTTTTGTTTTAGGATGAAATGTTCTATAGATATCAGTTAAGTCCATTTGGTTCATAACTTCTGTTAGTTTCATTGTGTCTTGGTTAATTTTTGTTTCCATGATTTGTCCATTGCTGAGAGTTGGGGGTTGAAATCTCCCACTATTATTGTGTGAGTTTCAATGTATGCTTTAAGCTCTAGTAAAGTTTCTTTTATGTATGTGGGTGCCCTTGCATGTAGGGCATAGTTGTTCAGATTTGAGAGTTCATCTTGGAACATCTTTCCTAGATGAATATGAAGTGCCCTTCCTTATCTTTTTTGATTACTTTTGGTTGAAAATCTATATTTTTTGATATTTGAATTGCTACTCCAGCTTATTACTTGGGACCGTTTGCTTGGAAGATTGTTTTCCATCCTTTAACTCTGAGGTGATGTCTGTCTTTTTCACAGAGGTCAGTTTCCTGTATGCAGCAAAATTTTGGGTTCTGGTTATGTATCCAGTCTGATAGTCTATGTTGTTTTATTGGAGAATTGAATCTATTGATATTAAGAGATATTAAGAAAAAAATGAGTGTTGCTTCCTATTATTTTTGTCACTGGAGGTGGAATTATGTTAGTGTAGCTATCTTCTTTTGGGTTTGTTGGAAGACTACTTTCTTGCTTTTTCTAAGATGTAGTTTCCCTCCTTGTGTTGGGGTTTTCCACCAATTGTTCTTTAAAGTGCTGGATTTGTGGTAAGATATTGTGTAAATTTGGTTTTGTCATGGAATAGCTTGGTTTCTCCATCAATATTGATTGAGAGTTTTCTGGGTATAGTATCCTGGGCTGGCATTTGTGTTCTCTTAGGGTCTGTCTGATATCAGTCCAGGATCTTCTGGCTTTTATAGTCTCTGGTGAGAAGTCTGATGTAATTCTTATAGGTCTGCCTTTATATGCTACTTTACCTTTTTCCCTTACTGTGTTTACTAATTTTTATTTGTTTTGTACATTTGGTGTTTTGATTATTATGTAGTGGGAGGTATTTCTTTTCTGGTCTAGGCTATTTAGAGTTCTGTAGGCTTCTTGTATATTTATGGACATCTCTTTCTGTAGGTTAGGAAAGTTTTCCTCTATAATTTTGTTGAAGATATTTACTGGTCTTTTAAGTTGGGAGTCTTCACCCTCATCTATACATACTATCCTTAGTTTTGGCCTTCTCATTGTATCCTAGATTTCCTGAATGTTTTGGGTTAGTAGCTTTTTGCATTTTGCATTTTCTTTGACAGTTGTGTCAATGTTTTCCATGGTATCTTCTGCACATGAGATTCTCTCTTCTAGCTCTTGTATTCTGTTGGTGATACTTGTTTCTATGACTCCTGATCTTTTTTCTAGGTTTTCTATCTCCAGGGTAGTCTCCCTTTGTGATTTCTTTATTGTTTCTACTTCCAGTTTTAGATCCTGCGTGACTTTGTTTAATTCCATCACCTGTTTGGTTGTGTTTTCTTGCAATTCTTTAAGGAATTTTTGTGTTTCCTCTTTAAGGGCTTCTACTTGTCTACTGTGTTTTCCTTAAATTCTTTGAGAGTGTTATTTATGTCCTTCTTAAAGTCCTCCATCATTGTCATGACAAGTGATTTTAATTTTGAATTCTGCTTTTCCTGTGTGATAGGGTGTGCAGGGTTTCCTCTGATGGGAAAACTGGGTTCTGATGATACCATGTAACTTTGGATTCTGTTGCTTACATTCTTGTACTTGCCTTTCACCCTCTGGTTAACTCTAGTGCTACCTGCACTCACTGTCTCTGTCTGGAGTCTGCCTTTTTAGTTATCTTCCTTGTGTCTGAACTCCTCAGGTTCCAGATGTCTCTGTGATCTTTTAATCCTTGCTCTGAGTACAGTGGCTCCTCTAGGATGTCTCAGGATATGGTGTCTCCCTGGTAGCAGACCAGCTAGGTGGCCACTGCTATGGGTGCAGTGTCTCCTCTAGGATGTCTCAGGATATAGTGTCTGTTGCTCAGGGTTCAGTTGTTCCTCTAGGATGTCTTGGGCTAAGGTATCTGTCCCTCTGAGTTCAGTGGCCCCTCAAGGATTTCTTGGGATATGAATTCTGCCACTCTGGGTTCAGTGACCTATGTAGGATGTCTTGGGATACACAAGAGCAGACCAGGCAGATGTCCACTTCAGGCACCATGACCTTCAAGGGGCAGAAAAGGAGTGGTATTCTGCAGGGGCGGGGTTTGAGTGTCTGCTTACTCCAGCTTATTGTAATGTTAATTAATGTAGAAACAAAACAATTTCTTTGTTAAAAATAATTATTATAAGATTAAATATAGCAACTACAGCAATTCCTAAGCCTGAACTCTCAGAATTGGGCAAATGTGCAAATAATAAAATTCACCATTAAAACATAAAGATATACTGTTTAAAGACGAGTGATTCACATGGAATGACTCATATTCTATCTATAATCTATTTAACCATCTTGAAACTACAAGGTGCTGCCAACTGAAGAACAGGCTGTTATATTCTTTCTTCCTTGCTTGCTTGCTCTCTTGAGATAAAATGGTTTCTGGAATTTTAAGAAAATGGTTATAGATTTAATGATAATAAAATTTTTATACCCATGTTTAACCTGGAACACTGGGCTAACTAGAAATATATGCCCAGGAAAAAATGATATGATCTGTATTTTTTGAGACCATGAATTTTTTGAATCTGTATACATAAAGAAATTTTCTGTTAGTCGGTTAGAGTTACAAAGCATCCAGTTTTGGTGTCTTCCTCATCCCTCCCCTAGTCTGTTTCTTACACCCACTCTCAAACCCATTCATAGGGCTGGCCCCCAGAAATTATGTCAGAATCACCAAGATCAACATAAAGACTTAAAAAACATTAAAAAGGAAGTAATAATAAATCTCTAAGTGAATATAATGGATTTCTGGTTACAGTGTCACAAAGAAAATAAAATCCAAACATTTATTTTAAAAGACATTTAAAATAATGCTCCCAAGTCTACTTAGAAACATTAAAAAAAAAAAGCATATGGATAGAAATCCAAGCATCTAAACACCTGAATGTGAATTTAACAAACACACATACTTCATTTAAAGAAAATAATAAAAATGATGCAGAAAAAATCTGTGAAAAATTGTTAAAATTATCAAAACTCAGCTATGTTAATGAGATGAAATTCTCCTGATGCAGAGACACAACCTTTAAAAAAGGACTGGAAATTGGTGGCATTTGAGATCTAGACAGTCCATTCATGCAGCCAGATGAGTCTAGCCAGATCTCACAGCTGAAAACAATTACTCATGTTCCCCAGCCCCTCCCTCCCTCCCTAACTCCCTCTCTTTGTCTCTCTCTCCCTCTCCATATCTCTCTTTAAAACTCTCTCTCTTTAACTCTCTCTCTCCTTCTCTCTCTCTCTCTTCCTCCCTCTCTCTCTCTCTTCCTCCCTCTCTCTCTCTTTCTCCCTCTCTCTGTCAAACATACACACACACAAATGGTTACTGCTGCTCTCCAGTCAAGCAGTACATTGACAGCTGGGTGGCCCCAAGCAAGGAAGTTTTTGTTAGAGTCTGTATCACTGTGTTAGGATAATGTGTACCTTGCCAGCAGTAATAAACTCCCAAATCCTCAGGCTCCACTCTGCTGATTTTAAGTGTAAAATCTCTCTCTGATCCACTGCCACTGAACCTGTCAGGGACCCCAGCATCCAATTTGGACACCTTATAGATTAGGCGCTTTGGAGACTGGCCTGGCCTCTGTAATAACCAATTCAAATAGGTGTTTCCATCACTATATAAGAGGCTCTGACTTGACTTGCAAGAGATGGAGACTGGTTGTCCAATGGTAACTGACAAAGACAGTGGAGTCTGGGTCATCACAACATCACCACTGGTTTCTGAAATTAGAATACAATAGTGTGAAGTCATGTACAAAGTTCCTGAACAATCTTTGTAAAATCTTTTATGTTGTTCTTTTCAGGTGAGATACCGAAAGTTTTTGAGATTTCAAAATATTATATACCAGATGCTTTTTCACAAAATAAGTGATTTGAAGGTTCTAAACATCAGAATTTATACCACTCCATCCAATCTATGGCAGAATACTGATCTTAGCACAGCTACTGTTCCATCTGGAATTTCTTATTAGGATGTAACAAAACCTCATATCCTGCAGAATGTGACCTGTCCCATCACAAGTGAGCAGCATACATAGGGAGCCAGAGATCACCCTCCAACCCCATTCTCCTCCTTTGCCTTCTGCACTCCTTACCCTCAATCCAGAGCACTAGCAGAAACAGGAACTGGACAAGACTCATCATTTTTTGAGGAGATAAATGTAGAAGAATGATCAGTGAAGGCAAGAGGACAGTTGCGTTTTTAATCTCAGGCCAGCAGGGCAAGGACCTCCCTAGGGAGCAATATGCAAATACTCCTGTCTGTATAACAGTGTACATACAATGAACAGTTATGTTGTCTTCTTTTTTTAAATTCAACTTTTTAAATTAAATTTTTTAAATTCAAGAAATGTGAAAGATAACTCAAAAAGTAAAAGTAATAAAACAAAATCTGATGTTTGAAGGGAGAATAGCAGGATGTTAAAGAACTGTCAATGCAGTTCAAATCACTCATAAATATGGATCAACAAATGAGTCTTCCTGTATAGTTTAAAATTTACTTAAATTTTGTCTATATACACATGACTAAATTGCAGAGAAAGGGGAGAGGGTAATTGAGATACACAGCTACTTATTGTCATGGATGAAATGAGCTCCCAGAACTTTTGTGCTATACTAAAAGCATTACCATACTTACTATACATTCAAAAAATACATATACTAATTATTACCATATGTCCCATACATAAGCACATACATCATTCTCCTAACTGTAAAATGATTTTGAAACACTTTTTCTTTCTCTTACATATTCAACAAATTTTGAACTTCTGTTGGTTCAGTTATGTAATTTTACTTATATGTTTTTAACTCCTCAAATTTCATTTGAATGAAATCATACAGTACATATTCTTCAGTAAATTAACATAATATTCACACTGTAACTGTTTCTTTAAAGGTTTATTCATGTTCTTTGAATAAATAAATAATATATCTCAGTTGCTGGACCTTCTGGTAATGATAATATTTATTCTTGCATATGGACAATTTTTTTTTGCCTTGAGTAGTTATGAATAAAGATATTATGAAGGTTTTTTATCATATTACACATGAACATACATCTTTATCTTGAGCAGCTACATGGGCATGTACTTGACAGCATCTATATGAAATATAAAAATAAGTTCATTGACTGTGTATGGCTTTATGCAGCAATGACAAGGGTTTTTTTTGTATAACTTTCTTCCAGGCAATGTGACATATATTTCCTTATCCTCAAGAGATACTTGATTATTATATTATTATTTTATTAATTCATTTCATTTAGTAGTAAAAAGGAGAAACTATGGCCCAAAGTATTAATGTAGATGCATTACTTGTACTTGATTTTTAGCTCTACTTAGATATTTCAATGTTCATTGTAATTTTTTCTCTAGTTCATTGACTACGTAATATGAACTTCATTTTGTTGCTAGTACAATCCAGATTTTTGAAGAAATGTTGCCACTGTTATTAAATAAAAAAAAAATGTTAAGTGTAGTTGCCTGAGGAATGGTGTTGGTTACATGTGGCAACTGACCAAGTCAGGTTGTCTATGATAGTAATTATTTTCATAATTATATTCTGATAAATATTTAAAGACCTAAATGACACCTCAATAACATGAAAAATAGATCCTCAATCAGCTGTACAGAAATATAGTGAACAAATTTCAATCCCTTCAACAAATGTCACCATAAGTTTGTAACTATATAAAAGCTATTACATATAGGCACAAGTAAACCAGCCCTTATGTAAACCAGAGAAAAATTATCACAGAGCTTAATGTAAACATGAAACTAGAGCACTCTTAAAATAGAATATGGGAAAATTCTATTTATAACCTGGTTTTGAGATAAGTTAGTACACCACCAAATTAAAGAGCCAAGAAAGGTGTATAAAATACATCAATGATGTTGCAAACACTGGTCTGTAGAAAACACTGCAAAGAGACTAGGACATTTTCAAAACACTTATTAAAGAACTACTGACTTCAAACTCAAGGAACACTACAACAATGACGACAATAATTTTCATTGCTAGAAGTCCAATGTGCATCTATTGTGCCACAGAACCTCAAGAAGACAATATTTTTACTTATTTTGGCATAAAGCATTTATTTTTAAAAATTATACTATAATTGTATCACTTTGGAAGAAGAAATGATGACTTCAGCATGTACCTCATCAAAGACACTACACATAGAGTATGTATATTCTACATATTCTATACATACTATCAAATACATACTATATTTTTTTGATACTGGGCATGTAAGTAAAGTGATTAATGAATTGCTACATATCTGTGGGAATGCTGCTATTACAGAACACTGACAAACAAAACAATCGAATGGGTGTGGCACAATCTAAATTTCTATTCACTGTTGATGGAAATGCAAATGGTGACTGCCTGTAACTCCAAATTTAAAGGCATCAACATCTTAAACACATGTAATCTTTAAAACAAAACAAAGCAACATATGATATTTAGAGTTCATTCTGAAGTATAAGAATCTAAACTGGGATGTGGGTCAGAGTTAAAGTTGATGTGGGGAAGGAGAAACAAAGAGAATCTCCTGTCTATCAGCCAGCAAGAGACAGTGATATCGAAGCAGCATTACAGAGCAATTATTTGTGGGGTGGTAAACCATGCCAGGAAATGTGGTGAATAAAGCTGGATGAGAACCCAGAAACTCGCAGCTGGGATGGTAGGTACCTCCCTGCTCCCTGGCAAATTCTTGGCCTGGAACAGGAACCACAGTTCTCACATAAGGAAATGTGACCTGTGGTTGCATAGGCACTGAAGAGAGTTCTCATATTAATGAGGTATCTAGAGACCCTGAAGATTTAGTCAATAAGCTAGCCTTCCCAGACATTTCTCCTTGCAAAAGGTATTTAATCTTAGGCCCACCCTGAGAAGTTGGTAATGTATGCATCCTTTTCCACCATAAACATTCAATAAACAGTTTAGAACCATGGACTGTCTCTTTCATCAAGAAACTGTGGGGAGGGGGGGTCTTTGACTACCAAACTGCAGCCTAAGCCTCCCACAGAGGGTCTTTCTGTGCTTCCAGACAGAACCACAGCCAAGCTAAGGACAATCACCACTGAGCTAAGTCAGAGCTCCCCCATCCCCAGGCCCCAGGCTAAATGCCATCCTCAGCCCACAGGTCCCTGAATGCTCTCAACTCCCCTTCAGGAGTTTGGGAGTGCAGGATTCATTAAGCATATCTGGGAGCCATTTTTGGTCTTCTGGGAGTCCAGGCATAGTGACATGGTAGCCACACTTCATTGAAGCTTTCACTGTATTAACCATTAGCATCTTGGCAAGCTGTGGTCAGGGACTTAATTTTTTAACCCTCAGGAAACATGGGGTCTAGAATTCAATAGACAGTTCCCATAATATTTCTGGCATTATACAACTCTATTTGAATGAGCTCTATGAAAAAAAAGACTCTTTTAGTATACATAATCTCTAGTTTTTCCAACTATTAAATCTTCAAAGCTTTTAAGACAGTTTTACTAAATAATTATTTTAGCTTTGACAACCAAGAAAATTAAGAAGAGGCATAGAGGCAGTGAATGGGGCCCCTGCTGATGGCTGCTAGCAACTGGAGAAAAGGGGAAAGAGGGAGAAAATCACACACACACACACACACACACACACACACACACACACACACGGAGAGAGAAACAGAGAGAAAGAGAGAGAGAGAGAGAGAGAGAGAGAGAGAGTATAAGCAAGACAAGTTTCAACAAACAAGCTCCAATCACTTTACACATATACATGTATACATCTATACATACATACATACGTACATATGTACGTATATATACACACACACACATTCACACATTGAGTGCATGTAGTAAACTCAAACGACCTGGCTGCAACCATTTTAAATACATTCGGTGAATGGAGCAAACTCCAAAAAGCTGGATCCAACAACTTTATTTTTTTCTACAATAGCTTATGTATCCCAGCAAAATATTTCAAGCAATATACAAATTACAATGTGATTACATTTTATTTTTCTTCTGAGTGATAGCAGAAAAACAGAATGCCCCCTCAATATTTTTATAAGAAAAAACATTACATAGTACAGGTAAAAAAAAAAATCTAAATTATTCCCAAGAACCCACATACATTCATCATTAAACACCTTGTTTGAGATTAACAAGATCTGTTCAAGCAAGGTAAATTTCTCAGCCAGATTTTCTTCTCAGAGGCAGCAATTTGCACGTAGAAAAAAATGAATCAATTATTTTAGCATTTATCTTAAAAGATAATTTTATAAAAATCTTAAAAGAATCACAAATTTAAGCCTTTATATAAAAAGCAATCAGTCATTTCTAATTTAAATCCTCAGGGAGCACTCTACTCATCAACATTTTTATTAAGTCATATCAGAAAGCTGAGGGCAAAAATGGATACAAAAATTAACAATCACCTAAATAGTCAGTCCAGGGTGGTTTCACACATGGGAAAGCAAGTCTCAGAGAGGGTCTCTGGCAGGATTCAAGGAGTAGACCCAGAGCAGAGTTAAGGAACACAGTGGGGAAGGGAAGAAACAGATTCCTGAACCTACTTTTCAGGCAAACAAGCTAAAATAAGTGGCTTCAACAGGCTGCAAATGGTGGAGGAGGAAGGGGGAGAAGCTTATGCTACCTGTCTATAGCAGGGAGAGCATGAAAGACTGATCCCTGGGTGAGACACTAGAGCCTGGGGACTAAAACTTGAAGCCAGTGCTCCTGAGAGACAGAGAACAGTCTGTCCAGGCTCAGCCTAGGGTTCTCAACTGATAGAAAGAAATTATCTCAAAAGGAAAGGGGGATGTCTCACCCAAGGGGAATAGTCCTAGAACGAGGGTCAGGGAAGCACAGGGTTAGCTCTGAGCTCAAAATCTCTTTCCTGGGACCATGTGAATGGTTACTCTATCAGTGGGGGACGGGGCTTATCAGTTCTAGGCTAGTGAGTGTGGATCTCTTTTGGTAGCTGGTGTGATGCAAACCTGCAGATTTCTGCCTTTCAGATTTCAGCACCAATAATATGTTTATAAAGAGATAAAGAGAGTATGTTCCGTGGGTGTGTGGACACGTATAAGGAAAGGGGATGTCTCAGAGGGCCCATGCTGAGGCATCCCTTCTCCCTGAGGAACCAGCCACACACCTATACAGTATAGAATAGAGTTTGTTCAGGCCATGACAGGGGGAGCCAGAAGGGTAGTAGAGGCAGGGAGAGAGAGAGAGAGAGAGAGAGAGAGAGAGAGAGAGAGAGAGAATAAAGAAGTAGAGGAGTAGAGGCAGGCCATGAGCACATGGAGAGATGGAGAAGGGAAGAGGGAAGGGACAAGGGGACAGAGGGATCTAGAGAGCAAAAGCAAGAGATCAAGAGACAGAGGAGGGGACAAGCAACCCCTTTTTATAGTGGGCCAGGCCTACCTGGGTGTTGCCAGGTAACTGTGGGGGTGGGGTTTAGACAAAATGCTAACAACTGGACTTTCTCTACAGTCCTATAAATGAGATTTAAATAGATTTTATTTTTTGTTTGCTGGAAATAAACTCAATGTAATGCAAATAATATTCCTGAAAAAGTTGCGAAAGTTGGTAAACTCAGTCTGGAATTTATGGAGATAGACAAAGGACAGCATAACTAGGAAAACTGGAACCCTAGAAAGGTGGCATTACATCTTCTGACTTTAGTCTTCTCTTATATGAAATTAGTGATCAAGACTGTGGTGCACTCCTGCCTCCCAAAGGCATTGAAGGTCTGTATTTTGTGTCATATGAGTGTTAGTAAGATGCAGAGAAGCTAGAGGCTATGTCTATGCTCAACTCAATGTCCTTACCTGTGAATGTCTGAATTATTAGTAGCCTAACATTCCCTGAAAAAGGTAAACCTAAGACATCCAGACCCGCATGAGGCAAGAGCAGACAGTTTACCAGGAATGGGATCCAGAGACAAGAAGAAACCTTCCAATGACCAAGGCCATAAGCATGAATGAGCATGAGACAGGCAACACTTTCAAGGGGCCACTAAGGTGGACAAGGTGGGGAATGAGCCCTCGGTGACCAACAGACAGGGACCATGAGGCCAAGAAAGGGAGCTGGCCTAATAAAACCAACAGTCTGAAACCATAATGGGTAAGCAGGGCATAGCACACCTAAGACCACAACTGATAAGTTTCCAAACTCTCAAAGAGACCTGTGACATCTAAGAAATACTTAGAGGGGGTGATTCATGAGGAGAAGCAGCTGCAGCAGCCAAGCCTTTCACTTCTGCTTCCATGTGGTTTATGTTATGATATGAATCACTGTGGGAGGAACCTTATAAGATTGCAGACAGTAATAATCTGCCATATCTTCAGACTCCAGGTTGCTGATGGTGAGAGAATAATCTGCCCCAGACCCCCTACCACTGAACCTTGATGGGACCCCATCTGCCCGGTTAGTGGCACCATAGATCAGGCGCTTAGGAGATTCCCCTGGTTTCTGCTGATACCAGCTTAAATAACTGCTAATGCCCTCACTTGCCAGGCACCTGATACTGATTGTTTCTCCCAGAGAGACAGACATGGAGGATGGAGACTGGGTCATACGGATGTCACATCTGACACCTAGAGTGGAGAAAAAAATGAATATTCACATAGGTAAGCATGATAAAAGAGGACAGTTTCCAAATGCCAGTAAACACTAATCACAGTATAACAGAGAAATTTCCATTTTAGTTCATTTTACCTGGAAACCAGAGCAACAAGAACCCAAGAAATTGAGCAGGGGCCCTCATGTTCATGCTGAGTCCTGACTGCAATGACAGTGTTACAGACTGTGACTGGTATATGAAGAAGCCCTCAAGACTATGCAGTGAGAGCATGCAAATCACTGGGAACTAATTAGCACTGGCTATACCTGCAAGGCTTAACTCATAACTCAGCATAAGCCCAGTGTCCCCAGGTATCTGAGGTCAAACCACATGGATGTTCCCAGAGAATAAATTTCTATTCAAAGATTGTGATTATAGATGATATGTCTAATGTAGATAGTCTCTGTTTTGAATAATATATTACAAAGACATACTGGGGCAAAATAGACCAATATCATGCTGTCATGAAATACACAAGATACAAGAAACTATCAGATCCTTAACTCACTCAAATAATTCTGATTGGTTAGAAACAATAGTATGTGTTTCCCTTGTGAAGTCATTGGAGTAGGCACTACTTGAAATTAAAAGGACAATTTATCATAACCATTTTCACTGAATTAAAATATAAAGATTTTACAACTTTAACTTTAATAACTACAGTCCAAAAAGAGGAAATACACACTACCTGCATATATAACACCTTGATCTCAAGAATTTGTGTCATTTAAACTTCTGACTCCATGTGAAGTTGGAGGTACTTTCATACTTACAAATTAAATGGGTGCAACTTGTGCTCAGTTTGAGGTCCTCCATATTTTTCTCTTTTCTAACATTAACTACTATTTTCCATAGTTCCCCAGCATAAAGTTTTGACTGGTGATGATAGAATTGAGTGCTATAACAGAAAGCACTGCTATTTACACATTTTGTTCTTGAGCAGTACCTGGAGGTATTATCCAGATTCAGGCAGTTGCCCCACTGTCTGCACGTAGTTCCCAGTCTCTAAACAAGCTACAATGCAAGAATATTTCAGCATCTTTGTAACACAATTATGAAACCTACAGGTCAGACATTTACATCTTTATTATGACTATCCAACCTTATTCATCATCAAGAGAAGTAAAATCAATTCAATCTTTAATACTTTGTCCTGAAGCCAAGGAATCCTAGGGGTCTTTCAGAAACTATGAAAGGCCCTACAACATTGCAACATGAGTCTATACACACTGATTTTCCAAAGGACCTGCACTTAAGTGATGTGTGAGAACGAAAACCTAGTCATAAGTCAGCTTCTTCAATATACAGAGCACCATCCCCATAGGGGAAAACTCACAGCAGCTCTTGCATGAATTTATAGTAAAGCTGCCTTCCCTGCCTCTTTCTTGCACTCTCTTTCTGTCTGTATCTAACACCTATATCTGTGTCTCTTTGATTTTTGAGGCTTG
>JANHMN010000008.1:6469107-6483004 GCA_030674055.1 Rhabdomys pumilio
CTCTCTCTCTCTCTCTCTCTCTCTCTCTCTCTCTCTCTCTCTCTCTCCCTCTCTCTCTTTTTCTCTCTTTCTCTCTCCGTGTGTGTGTGTGTGTGTGTGTGTGTGTGTGTGTGTGTATGTGTATGTGTGTGCATGTGTGTGTGATTTTCTTCCTCTTTCCCCATTTTTCTTCAGTTGCTAGCTGCCATCTGCAGTGGGCCCCATTCACTGACTCTATGCTTCTTCTTAATTTGTCTGGGTTGTCAAATCTATAATAATTACTTAGTAAAACTTTGTCTCAAAAGCTTTGAAGATTAAATAGTTGGAAAAACTAGAGATTATGTATACTAAAAGAGTCTTTTTTTTTATAGAGCTCATTCAAATAGAGTAGTATAATGCCAGAAATATTATGGGAACTGTCTACTGAATTCTAGACCTCATGTTTCCTTAGGGTTAAAAAATAAAGTCCCTAACCACAGCTTGCCAAGATGCTAATGGTTAATACAGTGAAAGCTGCAATGAAGTGTCGGCTACCATGTCACTATGCCTGGACTGCCAGAAGATCAAAAATGGCTCCCAGATATGCTTAATGAATCCTGCACTCCCAGACTCCTGAAGGGGAGGTGAGAGCAGTCAGGGACCTGTGGGCTGAGGATGGCATTTAGTTTGGGGCCTGGGGATGGGGGAGCTCTGACTTAGCTCAGTGGTGATTGTCGTTAACTTGACTGTGGTTCTGTCTGGAAGCTCAGAAAGACCTACTGTGGGAGGCTGCAGTTTGGTAGTCAAAGACCCCCTCCACTCTCCCCACAGTTTCTTGATGAAAGAGACAGTCCATGGTTCTAAACTGTTTAGTGAATGTTTATGGTGGAAAAGGATGCATACCTCACCAACTTCTCAGGGTGGGCCTAAGATTAAATACCTTTTGCAGGGAGGAATGTCTGGGAAAGGTAGCTTCTTGGCTAAGTCCTCAAGGTCTCTAGATACCTCATTAGCATGAGAACTCTCTTCAGTGCCTATGCAACCACAGGTCACATTTCCTTATGTGGGAACTCGGGTTCCGATTCCAGGCCAAGAATTTGCCAGGAAGCAGGGAGGTACCTACCATCTCAGCTGGGAGTTTCTGGGTTCTCCTCCAGCTTTATCCACCACATTTCCTGGCATCACTTACCACCCCACAAATAATTGCCCTGTAATGCTGCTTCAATATCACTGCCTCTTGCTGGCTGATGGACAGGAGTTTCTCTTTGTTTCTCCTTCCCCACATCAAATTCAACTCTGCCCCACATCCCAGTTTAGATTCTTAGACTACAGAATGAACTCTAAATATCATATGTAGCAGCTTTTTATTTTTTAAATTACATGTGTTTAAGATGTTGATGCCTTTAAAGTTGGAGTTACAGGCAGTCACCATTTGCATTTCCATCAACAGTGAATAGAAATTTAGGTTGTCCCACACATATTCGATTGTTTTGTTTGTCAGTGTTCTGTAATAACAGCATTCTCTCAGATATGTAGCAATTCGTTAATCACTTTACTTACATGCCCAGTATCAAAAAATATAGCACGTATTTGATAGTATGTATAGAGTATGTAGAATATACATACTTTACGTGTAGTTTCTTTGATGAGGTGCATACTGAAGTCATCATTCCATTTTCCAAAGTGATACAATTATAGTATAATTTTTAAAAAATAAATGCTTTAAGCCAAAATAAGTAAAAAGATTGTCTTCAGGAGTTTCTGTGGCACAATAGATGCACATTGAACTTCTAGCTATGAAAATTATTGTCTTCATATTTGTAATGTTCCTTGAGTTTGAAGTCAGTAGTCCTTTAATAAGTGTTTTGAAAATGTCCTAGTCTCTTTGCCGTGTTTTCTACAGACCAGTGTTTTCAACATTATCGATGTATGTTTTATATATCTTTCTTGGCTCTTTAATTTGTTGCTGTACTAACTTATCTCAAAACCTGGTTATAAATAGAATTTCTCCATATTCTACTTTAAGAGTGCTCTAGTCTCATGTTTCCATTCAGCTCTGTGATAATTTTTCTCTGGTTTACATAAGGGCTGGTTTACTTGTGCCTATATGTAATAGCTTTTATACAGTTACAAACTTATGGTGACATTAGTTGAAGGGATTAAAATTTGTTCACTGTATTTCTGTACAGCTGATTTAGGATCTATTTTTCATGTTATTGAGGTGTCATTTAGGTCTTTATATATTTGTCAGAATATAATTGTGAAAATAATTATTATAATAGAAAACCTGACTTGGTCAGTTGCCACATGTACCCAACACCATTCCTCAGGCAACTACATTTAACATTTTTTTTTATTTAATAACAGTGACAACATTTCTTCAAAAATCTGGATTGTACTAGCAACAAAATGAAGTTCATATTATGTAGTCAATGACCTAGAGAAAAAATTACAATGAAGAGTAAAATATACAAGTAGAGCTAAAAATCAAGTACAAGTAATGCATCTACATTAATACTTTGGGCCATGGTTTCTTTTTTTTACTAATAAATAAAACGAATTATTAAAATAATAATGTAATAATCAAGTATCTCTTTGAGGATAAGGAAATATATGTCACATTGCCTGGAAGAAAGTTGTACATAAAAAACATTGTCATTGCTGCATAAAGCCATACACAGTCAATGAACTTATTTTTCTATTTCATATGGATGCTGTAAAGTACATGCCCACGTATCTTCTCAAGATAAAGATGTATGTTCATGTGTAATATGAAGAAAAACCCTTCATAGTATCTTTATTCATAACTACTCAAGACAAAAAAAAATGTCCATATGCAATAATAAGTGTTATCATTACCAGAAGGTCCAGCAACAAAGATATATTATTTATTTATTCAAAGAACTTGAATAAACCTCTAAAGAAACAGTTACAGTGTGAATATTATGTTAATTTACTGAAGAATATGTACTGTATGGTTTCATTCAAATGAAATTTGAGAAGTTAAAAACATATAAGTAAAATTACATAACTCTGAACCAACAGAAGTTCAAATTTTGTTGAATATGTAAGTGAAAGAAAAAGTGTTTCAAAATCATTTCACAGTTAGGAGAATGATGTATATGCTTATGTATGGGACATATGGTAATAATTAGTATATGTATTTTTTGAATGTATAGTAAGTATGGTAATGCTTTTAGTATAGCACAAAAGTTCTGGGAGCTCATTTCATCCATTACAATAAGTAGCTGTGTATCTCAATTTCCCTCTCCCCTTTCTCTGCAATTTAGTCATGTGTATATAGAAAAAATTTAAGTAAATTTTAAACTATACAGGAAAACTCATTTGTTGATCCATATTTATAAGTGATTTGAACTGCATTGACAGTTCTTTAACATCCTGCTATTCTCCCTTCAAACATCAGATTTTGTTTTATTACTTTTACTTTTTGAGTTATCGTTCACATTTCTTGAATTTAAAAAAATTAATTTAAAAAGTTGAATTTAAAAAAAGAAGACAACATAACTGTCCATTGTATGTACACTGTTATAAAGACAGGAGTATTTGCATATTGCTCCCTAGGGAGATCCTTGCCCTGCTGGCCTGAGATTAAAAACGCAACTGTCCTCTTGCCTTCACTGATGACTCTTCTACATTCATCTCAGAAAATGATGAGTCCTGTCCAGTTCCTGTTTCTGCTAGTGCTCTGGATTGAGGGTAAGGAGTGCAGAAGGCAAAGGAGGAGAATGGGGTTGGAGGATGATTTCTGGCTCCCTATGTATGCTGTTCACTTTTGATGGGACAGGTCACATTCTGCAGAATATGAGGTTTTGTTACATCCTAATAAGAAATTCCAGATGGAACAGTAGCTGTGCTAAGATCAATAATCTGACAAATATTGGATGGAGTGGTATAGATTCTGATGTTTAGAACCTTCAAATCACTTATTTTGTGAAAACGCGTTTGGTATATAATATTTTGCAATCTCAGAAACTTTCGATATCTCACCTGAAAAGAACAACATAAAAGATTTTACAAAGATTGTTCAGGAATTTGCACATGACTTCACACTATTGTATTCTATTTTCAGAAACTAGAGGTGATGTTGTGATGACCCAGACTCCACTGTCTTTGTCGGTTACCATTGGACAACCAGCCTCCATCTCTTGCAAGTCAAGTCATAGCCTCTTAGATAGTGATGGAAACACCTATTTGAATTGGTTATTACAGAGGCCAGGCCAGTCTCCAAAGCTCCTAATCTATAAGGTGTCCAAATTGGATGCTGGGGTCCCTGACAGGTTTAGTGGCAGTGGATCAGAGAGAGATTTTACACTTAAAATCAGCAGAGTGGAGCCTGAGGATTTGGGAGTTTATTACTGCTTGCAAGGTACACATTATCCTCACACAGTGATACAGACTCTAACAAAAACTTCCTTGCTTGGGGCAGCCCAGCTGTCAATGTACTGCTTGACTGGAGAGCAGCAGTAACCCTTTGTATGTGTGTGTATGTTTGACAGAGTGACGGAGAAAGAGAAAGAGAAGGAAAAAGAGAGAGAGAGTTAAAGAGAGAGAGTTTTAAAGATAGTGATATGGAGAGGGAGAGAGACAAAGAGACGGAGTTAGGGAGGGAGGGAGTGGCTGGGGAACATGAGTAATTGTTTTCAGCTGAGAGGTCTGGCTAGACTCATCGGGCTGCATGAATGGATTGTCTAGATCTCAAATGCCACCAATTTCCAGTCCTTTTTTAATAGCCCTGGTGGTGTCTCTGCATCAAGAGAATTTCATCTCATTAATATAGCTGAGTTTTGATAATTTTAACAATTTTTCACAAATTTTTTTCTGCATCATTTTTATTATTTTCTTTAAATGAAGTATGTGTGTTTGTTAAATTCACATTCAGGTATTTAGATGCTTGGATTTCTATCCATATGCTTGTTTTTTTTCTGTTTCTAAGTAGACTTGGGAGCATTATTTTAAATGTCTTTTAAAATAAATGTTTGGATTTTATTTTCTTTGTGACATTGTAACCAGAAACCCATTATATTCACTTAGAGATTTATTATTACTTCCTTTTTAATATTTTTTAAGTCTTTATGTTGATCTTGGTGATTCTGATATAATTTCTGGGGGCCGGCCCTATGAATGGGTTTGAGAGTGGGTGTAAGGAGCAGACTAGGTGAGGGATGAGGAAGACACCAAAACTGGATGCTTTGTAACTCTAACCAACTAACAGAAAATTTCTTTATGTATACAGATTCAAAAAAAATTCATGGTCTCAAAAAATACAGATCACATCATTTTGTCATGGGCATACTTTTCTAGTTAGCCCAGTGTTCCAGGTTAAACATGGGTATAAAGATTTTAATATCATTAACTCTATAACCATATTCTTAAAATTCCAGAAACCATTTTATCTCAAGGGAACAAGCAAGCAAGCAAGCAAGAAAGAATACAACAGCCTGTTCTTCAGTTGGCAGCACCTTGTAGTTTCAAGATGGTTAAATAGATTATAATAGAATATGAGTCATTCCATGTGAATCACTCTTCTTTAAACAGTATATCTTTATGTTTTAATGGTGAATTTTATTATTTGCACATTTGCCCAATTCTGAGAGTTAAGGCTTAGGAATTGCTGTAGTTGTTATATTTAATCTTATAATAATTATTTTTAACAAAGGAATTGTTTTGTTTCTACATTAATTAACATTACAATAACCTGGAGTAAGCAGACACCCAAACCTCGCCCCTGCAGTATACCACTCCATTTCTGCCCCTTGAAGGACATGGTGCCTGAAGTCGACATCTGCCTGGTCTGCTCTTGTGTATCCCAAGACATCCTACTGAGACCACTGAACCCAGAGTGGCAGAATTCATATCCCAAGAAATCCTTGAGGGGCCACTGAACTCAGAGGGACAGATACCTTAGCCCAAGACATCCTAGAGGAACAACTGAACCCTGAGCAACAGACACTATATCCTGAGACATCCTAGAGGAGACACTGCACCCATAGCAGTGGCCAACTAGCTGGTCTGCTACCATAAAGACACCATATCCTGAGACATCCTAGAGGAGCCACTGTAGTCAGAGCAAGGATTAAAAGATCACAGAATCATCTGGACCCTGAGGAGTTCAGACAAAAGGAAGATAACTAAAAAGGCAGACTCCAGACAGAGACAGTGAGTACAGGTAGCACTAGAGTTAACCAGAGGGTGAAAGGCAAGTACAAGAATGTAAGCAACAGAATCCAAAGTTATATGGCATCATCAGAACCCAGTTTTCCCATCAAAGCAAGCCCTGCACACCTTATCACACAGGAAAAGCAGAATTCAGAATTAAAATCACTTGTCATGACAATGATGGAGGACTTTAAGAAGGACATAAATGACACTCTCAAAGAATTTAAGGAAAACACAGTAGACAGGTAGAAGCCCTTAAAGAGGAAACACAAAAATCCCTTAAAGAATTGCAAGAAAACACAACCAAACAGGTGATGGAATTAAACAAAGCCATGCAGGATCTAAAAATGGAAGTAGAAATAAAGAAATCACAAAGGGAGACGACCCTGGAGATAGAAAACCTAGAAAAAAGATCAGGAGTCATAGAAACAAGTATCACCAACAGAATAAAAGAGATAGAAGAGAGAATCTCATGTGCAGAAGATACCATGGAAAACATTGACACAACTGTCAAAGAAAATGCAAAATGTAAAAAGCTACTAACAAAAAACATTCAGGAAATCTAGGACACAATGAGAAGGTCAAAACTAAGGATAGTAGGTATAGATGAGGGTGAAGACTCCCAACTTACAGGACCAGTAAATATCTTCAACAAAATTATAGAGGAAAACTTTTCTAACCTACAGAAAGAGATGTCCATAAGTATACAAGAACCCCACAGAACTCCAAATAGCCTAGACCAGAAAAGAAATACCTCCCACTACATAATAATCAAAACACCAAATGTACAAAACAAATAAAAAATAGTAAATGCAGAAGGGGAAAAGTTAAAGTAGCATGTAAAGGCAGACCTATAAGGATTACATCAGACTTCTCACCAGAGACTATAAAAGTCAGAAGATCCTGGACTGATATCAGACAGACCCTAAGAGAACACAAATGCCAGCCCAGACTACTATACCCAGCAAAACTCTCAATCAATATTGATGGAGAAACCAAGCTATTCCATGACAAAACCAAATTTACACAATATCTTACCACAAATCCAGCACTTCAAAGAATAATTGGTGGAAAACCCCAACACAAGGAGGGAAACTACATCTTAGAAAAAGCAAGAAAGTAATCTTCCAACAAACCGAATAGAAGATAGCTACACTAACATAATTCCACCTCCAGTGACAAAAATAATAGGAAGCAACACTCATTTTTTCTTAATATCTCTTAATATCAATAGATTCAATTCTCCAATAAAACAACATAGACTATCAGCCTGGATACATAACCAGAACCCAAAATTTTGCTGCATACAGGAAACTGACCTCTGTGAAAAAGACAGACACCACCTCAGAGTTAAAGGATGAAAAACAATCTTCCAAGCAAACAGTCCCAAGAAATAAGCTGGAGTAGCAATTCTAATATCAAAAAATATAGATTTTCAACCAAAAGTAATCAAAAAAGATAAGGAAAGGCACTTCATATTCATCTAGGAAAGATGTACCAAGATGAACTCTCAAATCTGAACAACTATGCCACAAATGCAAGGGCACCCACATACATAAAAGAAACTTTACTAGAGCTTAAAGCATACATTGCAGCTCACACAATAATAGTGGGAGATTTCAACACCCCACTCTCAGCAATGGACATATCATGGAAAAAAAAATTAACCAAGATACAATGAAACTAACAGAAGTTATGAACCAAATGGACTTAACTGATATCTATAGAACAGTTCATCCTAAAACAAAAGAATACACCTTTTTCTTAGCACCTCATAGTACCTTTTCCAAAATTGACCATATAATTTGTCACAAAACAGGCCTCAATAGATACAAAAAGATTGAAATAATCCCTTGTACCCTATCAGATCACCATGGACAAAGGCTGGCTGGTCTTTAAGAATGACAAAAACAATGGAAAGCCCACATACACATGGAAACTTAACAATGCTCTAATCAATGATGACTTGGTCAAGGAAAAATAAAGAAATTAAAGACTTTTTAGAATTTAATGAAAATGAGGACACATCCTATTAAAAACTTGTGGGACTTCATGAAAGCAGTACTAAGAGGAAAACTCATAGCTCTAAGTGCCTACAAAAAGAAACTGAAAAGAGCATACATTAAGAACTTGACAACACACCTGAAAGCATTAGAACAAAAAGAAGCTAATATTTCCAAGAGAAGTAGACAGCAGGAAATAATGAAACTCAGGGCTGAAATCAATCAAGTAGAAACAGAAAGAACTATACAAAATATCAACAATACCAAGATCTGGTTATTTGAGAAAATCAACAAGATAGATAAACACTTAAGCAGACTAACCAAAGGGCACAAAGACAGTATTCAACTTAATAAAATCAGAACTAAAAAGGGAAACATAATAACAGAAACTGAGGAAATTAAAAAAAATTGTCAAATCCTACTACAAAGGCACCAAATTCAAGAACACATCAAAACAATCATCCATCATGATCAAGTAGCCTTTATCCCAGGAATGCAGGGATGGTTCAATATTCGGATATCCATCAATGTAATCCACTACATAAATAAACATAAGAGAAAAACCACATGATCATCTCACTAGATGCTGAGAAAGCATTTGACAAAATTCAACATCCCATCATGTTAAAAGTCTTAAAAACATTAGGAATCCAAGGCCCATACCTAAACATAGTAAAAGCAATATACAGCAAACCAGTAGCCAACATCAAACTAAATGGAGAGAAACTTGAAGCAATCCCACTAAGATCAGGGCCTAGACAAGGCTGCCCACTCTCACCATACCTATTCAATATAGTACTGGAAGTCCTAGCCAGAGCAATTAGAAAACAAAAGGAGGTCAAAGGAATACAAATAGGAAAGGAATAAGTCAAAAATTTACTCTTTGAAGATGATATGATAGTATACTTAAGTAACCCTAAAACTTCCACCAGAGAACTTCTAAACCTGATAAGCAACTTCAGCAAAGTGGCTGGATATAAAACCAACTCAAACTGATCAGTAGCCTTCCTATACTCAAAAGATAAACAGGCCGAGAAAGAAATTAGGGAAATGACACCCTTCACAATAGTCACAAGCAATATAAAATATCTTGGAGTGAACCTAACAAAGCAAGTGAAAGATCTGTATGACAAGAACTTCAAGTCTCTGAAGAAAGAAATAGAAGAAGATCTCAGAAGATGGAAAGATCTCCCATGCTTCTAGATTGGCAGAATTAATTTAGTAAAAATGGCCATCCTGCCAAAAGCAATCTGCAGTTTCAATGCAATCCCCATCACAATTCCAAATCAATTCTTCATAGAGATAGAAAGAGCATTTTCCAAATTCATTTTGAACAACAAAAAAACCTGGATAGAAAGAACTATTCTCAACAATAAATGAACTTCTGGGGGAGTCATCATACCTCAAAATGTACTACAGAACAGTAGTAATAAAAACTGCATGGCATTGGTACAGAGACAGGCAGGAAGATCAATGAAATAGATTTGAAGATCCAGAAATGAACCGACACACTTATGATCACTTGATGTTCGACAAAGGAGCTAAAACCATCCAGTGGAAAAAGGACAGCATTTTCAGCAAATGGTGCTGGTTCAACTGGAGGTCAGCATGTAGTAGGATGCAAATCAATCCATTCTTATCTCCTTGTACAAAGCTCAAATCCAAGTGGATAAAGGACCTTGACATAAAACCAGATACACTGAAATGCATAGAAGAGAATGTGGGGAAGACCCTCGAATACTTAATCGCAGGGTAAATATTCCTGAACTGAACACCAATGGATTATGCTCTAAGATCAAGAATTGACAAATGAGATCTCATCAAATTGCAAATCTTCTGTAAGGCAAAGGACATTGTCAATAAGACAAACGGCAACCAACAGATTGCATCCAATAGAGGGCTAATATCAAATGTATACAAAGAATTCAAGAAAATATACTCCAGACAACCAAATAACCCTATTAAAAATAGGGTACAGAGCTAAACAAAGAATTCTCAACTAAGGAAACTCAAATGGCTGAGAAGAATCTTAAGAAATCCTCAATATTCTTAGTCATCAGGAAAATTCAAATCAAAGCAACCCTGAGATACCACCTTACACCAGTTAGAATGGCGAAGATGAAAAACTCAGGTGATAGTAGATGCTGGGAAGGATGTGGAGAAAGAGGAACACACCTCCTATGTTGGTGGCACTGCAAGCTGGTACAACCACTCTGGAAATTAGTCTGGCTTTTACTCAGAAAATTGGACATATCATTATCTGTGGATCCAGCTATACCACTCCTGGGCAGTACCCGAAAGATAGTCCAACATTTAACAAGTACATATGATCCACTATGTTCATAGAAGCCTTATTTATTATAGCCAGAAGCTGGAAAGAACCCAGGTGTCCTTCAACAGAGGAATGGATACAAAAAATGTGGTACATTTACACAATGGAGTATTACTCAGCTATTAAAAAATAATGAATTCGAGAAATGTTTAGGTAAATGGATGGAACTAGAAATTATCATCCTGAGTGAGTTAACCCAATAACGAAAGAACACACATGGTATATACTCACTGATAAGTGGATGTTAGCCCAAAACCTTGGAATAGACAAGACTCAACTCACAGACCACATGAAGCTCCTGAAGAATGAAGACCAAGTGTGGAGTTTGTTACTCCATAGAAGGAGTAACAAAAATACTCAAGGGAGCAAATATGAAAACAAAGTGTGGGACAGAAACTGAAGGAGGGGCCATCTGGAGACCATTCCACCTGTGTATCAATCCCATGTATAGTCACCAAGGGTAGACACTGATGTAGATGGCAGGATGTTCATGCTGACAAGAGCCTGATATATCTGTCTCCTTAAAGGTCTACCAAAGGCTAACACATTCAGATACCAACACTCAGAGCTAACCACTGATCTGATCAAGGGTCTCTCAATGGAGAAGCTAGAGAGAAGACTGAAGGAGTAGAAAGGGTTTGTGGCCCCATGAGGAGAGTAAGAATACCAACCAATTAGAGCTTCCCAAGGTCTAAACCACCAGCCTAGGAGCACATAGGGAGAGACCCATGACTCCATCTTTACGTGAAGGGGAGGACGGCTTTGTTAAGCATAGGTGAAAGAGGAGATTCTTGGTCCCATGAAGAACGAACACTGAGTTGGGGGAAATTTGAGGGGAGGGAGGTATGAGTGGGGGGGTAGGTGGGGGCACATTCTCATAGAGCATGAGGAGGGGATGGGATAGGAGGTCCCTGGGTGGTGGGGGAAATGGGGGTAAGGGGATAAAATCTAAATTGTAAATATAATATCCAATAAGAATAAATTTTAAAAAAGAAAAAAAAAAACAATAACCTGGAGTAAAACAATCTTTTCCAAGAATGACAAATCCCGATACTTTTTTCTTCTTGAATTCTTTTATATTATTCTTGGATCATCTATACATGTTATCATTATGTTAGTCATTCTAGTTTTTGTGGCTAAATTCTAACTAGTGGCTTAGTATGTATTTCATTTTAAATTGTAGATTATAATTTTAATAAATTCTGCATATCTTGTAAAAGGAGATTTGTACTATGATCTTCTGTCCTATGTCCTGTCCTACTGAACCTTGTCAGCACCTATTGAGATGAAATTATTCTAAGTATTTTTTTTTCATGTCCTGCCTGTGGGTCAGATAACAATCCCCAAGGCACAGAGAAGATTCTCAAGTAGGGTAGACTAAGGTTACTTCCTTGAGAGCAGTAGTTTAGATCTTTCTTTGGGAAATTCAGAAAAAATTGTGTCAGAGAAAACATGGCTGAATCATTATTCCAATAGTTCTCCAAGAGTGTAACAATCAGAGACTCAAACTGATAATAAAGGGTATCAGGTCAGCAATCAAAGCATGTGGCTCAGCTTTGCTGGCTTCATCATTTACCTTAAGCCCAGGAAATTGCTGTGCCAAGTAATTGTTGATTTTACAAGTTTTATTGATGGTTTTCATAATGAACAATATTCTTGTGAAAATATGCCTGGGAAGTAGCTTGGCAATGGAAGGCTGTACTTAGTTTTCAGTGTTGATGCTATTGTAGTGTAATTATTCAACTGTAATCAGCATCAACATTGCATGCAAGTGTTCCAGTAGCTGAATCTTTGAAATCTGAGGGATGGTTCTTCTCAGTTGGTATATTCCTTGCATTCAAAGGCATGACATCAGAGTGTTTTTGGCATTAGCAGGTTTCTCTACTCTTTCTCAATCTGTGGAGGATCCATATTCCTCTTTGACTTAGGTTGCCTGTAGAATTACAGATGAATATGATGCTTTGAGGAATGAGAACCCAATATGGACTGGATGCCCTCTTTGAAGTAGTAAAAGAGAACTTTAGAGCAGCTCGCCTCAGGGCCTGTGAGGGAAGATTCAGCAGCATCAAAGACTTCTGGGACATCTATAGGATCTATAGGAACAAAGTACTTATTTGTATACTCTGACATGTATAGTAGTGGCTTTTGCATGCAATTTTTTCTAATTCAATAAATCAAGGTACAGACTCAAAGTACTTTATATTTTTGTTGCAGTGTCATGTTCTTTGTTTAAGTACCTGAGTATTTTTATCATGTTTCATTTCACTCCAGTGATTTTTCTATATACTCCAACTGAACAGTAGTTATTCTTTGCTCTACCTCTTGTGTAAGAAAAATCATAACAGGCACCTCTCAACAGTTTTTGTTGTGGAGGTCTCCAGGGTCTTTGTGTATGTTATCTTGTATCAATGAATCTCTCTGTCTGTGTATTAGTCTGTTTATCTATCTGCCTATCAATCATCTACCTTCTTACTTAACAACTGCCTATCTATCTATCTATCTATCTATCTATCATCTATCTATCTATCTATCTATCTATCTATCTATCATCTATCTATCTATCAGTCTATCTTTAATTTCTTTTTCTCTTTCTGCATTTCTCTGTCTGTCTCTTTCTCAATAATTACACACACATATACTATTTTGCTATTTCAATCTCTTAGCCTCTTCCTACTCCTGCTGACTTCATCTTCCCAAATGGTCTCCCTTCTACCTTACAGCCTTTTCTTGCAGAGAGCCACAGATTCTTATGATCATGGCTGAAATGCAAGTCTAGTTATTTTTCTTTAGGAAGTTATTGCTTTAAATAAACATGCCCTGTCATATATTGAAAAGAGTTTCTCTGCCTCTGTCCTTCCTTCTTTTCTCTATGTATCTCCCTTCAACTTTTTTATACATCTCTCCCCCTATCCTTTCCATTTAGCCCTCCCTCCCTTCTCACTATCATTGACTTTAAAATATAGTTTTGCACACTTAAAGATTTCTGTTCAAATGTGGGTTTCTGTTCATTATTAATATTTAACATGTGTCAAATATTCAGATGTTCAATTAATGCTTTCTTAATTGAATGAACAACAGAACCTCTAAAACATAACAGACATGGGGGACAAACACTGAAAATTACTGGAACATAAGTCATGAATTTTACTAAATAATGAGAATTATAGCAAACATAGAGTCGTGCACATAACAGTAAGAACCTGGAAGGGTTGATGGAGACAAAATTTAAATTGAGGCACTTGGGTTTTTTTCCAAAATAATGAGGAAACAGAACTGATATATTTTATTTCATATATTACAGAATACTGTGAATTTAACAATCTTTGCAGGGCAATTGGAAACTATAGATGTGCATATGCACACACTTTTGTAACAGAAAAATATGATACATAAAAATATATAATATATAAAGAAAATATTTCTGAAC